>JAQGAZ010000822.1:0-44249 GCA_034692225.1 Polydesmus complanatus
TTCAAGAGGCGCCATCTACCGCCCGCCAACGTCAAAAGGTCGGGGCCCGTAGCAACGGAAACTCGCATTTAGTTCTATCTCCTTTCATAATCCTCCTAGATTGTACCTACATGTAGGTCGGTAAAACACCACCTTTTTTAAAATAAAGCTTGATTTTTTTTTTTTTTTTTTGCGCAGTGTTCAATGCCAAATCCACGTTTTCGTTTTTAATTTTGAACAGGTGTTTCATCGGCTAATAAACCTTCATCTCGATAAAACTTGAGCAATTCCATAAACCGGCACGACTTTCCACGGCGCAGTTTGGCGGATTTCCCGCAGCACAACCTATGACGTAGCAGCAGGAAATTAATTGTTTTTTTTTAAAAAAACCAGCCATTTAAATAACCGCTTTGTAAAACTGATAATTATTTGGTATAATTATGATAAAAAAAAAAAAATTAAAATATTTTCATTAATCCTTCTTAAGATTTCGTATTTTCTTACATTTCGGCCGTTATAGCTGGCGTTTTGTTTATAATAATAATTATTATTATGTAATAGCTTGAAAATATTACTGTAAACTGAAATTCTTTTTTTTTTTTTTACATAATTTTTATCTTTTGAATTTGTTGTATAGCATTTTTAATTAAAAGTGGTTAAATTAACTTGCTCGGGTTCGCGCGTCATTGGCAAGGATGCTGCGTTGCCATAGCAACCAGATCATCAAAGGAGGCGTTGTTATCGATCAACCAGTTTTTATGATATTATATCAGTCACCGCAGTTTCTGCACCCGATATTTACACCACTAAATGTCTTATTTCTTAGAAAAAAAATTATGTTTTTCGACGCGTGTACTCGTACGTAAAGAATTAATTAATGAAAAATTTATTTAAAAAAAATTAATTTTGATACCGGTAATATAAAAATATTTTTCTTATAAGAAATGCCATAGTTTTTAAGCAATTTGAATGGACGCTATGCAGTCATTGAAAATCGTCGGAATTGGTATTTGGGTTTTCGTCAATCTCACCATGTTGGGTTTGTTAGTTTACGTGTATCTGTTGTGGTCAGTGTATTGGAAAATGATGACTAGTACGTCGAGAGCGCCGGTGCTCGAAACGTCCATTCAAAAATCGTCGCAAACGGCCATCGCCTACTCGCCGTGGCAGTTGGGAAAACTGGCAGCGGTGATCGCTTCGTCTTCGGCGGGACGAAACGCCAGCGCTAACTCGGAAGCTACCAGTTACGACGACCGCAGACCGCGCTATTTTTGGAACGATACCGAAATGCTAAATCGCTTGGCTATTCCGACGGATAAACTTCTAGATAAAGTAGAGGCTTATCGAAATCAGCTGATAGTGAAATTACGGCAGACGCAATTGGACGCGATTAACGTATTACATAGCAAAGACGTGAGCAAAAATACTTACAACGTGCAATATCGAGGCACCAAGTTGCTGGCCAACGTTGGCAAAGGCCTGGGCGTTCCCAGCGGGTCGAGGGAGGCGCCATCAACTAAAACTGTCGTATGTTCAGTAAAAAATCGGGTGAAAACTAGATTTCTCGATCGAAATACCCAGCCGTTTGTAAGAAACGGACTGAGTGATTTGTTTCCGATGGATGCGGGAGATAGGCAAATGTGGTCATCCGCTTTGTACAACTCGTGCGCCGTCATCTCCAGCGCAGGCTCACTTTATAAATCCAATCTTGGAAAATTAATAGGTTGAAAATATATTTTTGTACTCGTCAAACTTGTTAAAATTGTAAATTTAAAAGTAAATATTATATATTAAAAAAAAACTTACAGATTCCCACGATGCCGTGCTGAGGTTCAACAGCGCCCCGACCGAAGGTTATGAAAAGGACGTGGGTTCCAAAACTACATTTCGAATTTTAAATTCGCAAGTAGTTTCCAAACCCGAATTCCAGTTCTTGACGTCACCGCTTTATAGGAACATCACTCTGTTTGCTTGGGACCCTTCCAATTACACGGTGGATATCGAAGAAGTAAAGCCTACATTTTTTTTTTAAATAACATTTACCGCATTATATTTTCTTGTTATTTAATGAAAGTGGTACAAACATCCCGATTACGATTTGTTCACCCCATATTTTGAACACCGGAAATTGTATCCAGATGCCAAATTTTATATTCTTCATCCTCAAATGATTTGGGATTCTTGGGCTTATCTTCAACGTTTCACTTCGGTCCCCATTTTGAAACACCCTCCATCATCAGGATTTTTAGGTTCAAATAATATTTTTATATTTCTGTTATAATTAAAATATAATAATTATTATCGAATTTTTAGGGATTTTGATGATGATCAACTTTTGCAATTACGTGGATGTGTATGAATATATTCCATCGATGAGGTTAACAAAACGTTGCCATTATTTCGATATACACGAAAATCTGGCGTGTACATTCGGAGCTTGGCATCCGTTAGCTTCTGAAAAAATGTTGGCCTTGATAATGAACTCTGGCTCCGATATTGATGTTTTTGATACTGGTTTCGTGCACATCAAAGGTGCTTCTACGTGGGAATGCTAGTACAAAACTTAAGGAAACTCAAAATTTGTTTGTCGCTTATTATTTTATAAAATCAGACTGAGATAAATAAAATATCTTTTAAATCAGAATGTCAATAAAATAACCGCACAATTTACATATTTACAATATTATTACTTCTACTACGACTCAATGCTCGTAATTTGAGTAAAATTTACATGATTTAAGTTTCTAACTAGTTAACTACTAGGCTCTATCCTTTAAAATCATTAAAATTAATTCGCCAAATATTATTGTGGAAGCAAATAATTTTCAAAGTTCTGGTCACAAATACAAATTTAATATGTAAATGTGATCGGAGTAAATTTACTAAAACTTTTCTCAAGAAAACCAATGACGGAATGAAGATTTAGTTGAAAAACCAATGCTCTCATTTTAATAATTAGGCTCTGGTTCTGTCCAATACAAGCGCTGCTCAAGATTTGGTTTCCATTGAGACGTCGGTCTAAACGCAGCTCTAATATCCTACAAGATAAAAATTTGTAAATAAAACTTTTAATCAATAATAATAATGAAATTCACTACCTTTTTAATTAAAGATTTAATCAAGATATAAACCGCGACCAAAGGAATTGGAAGTAAACAAATGGACGGCAGGAGCCATCCTACGACAATTGCCCAAGTTGTGGTCACCTGATTGTTGTCGTCGCCATCACCCACATTGCTTTCGCTTAATTTAATAAAATACATTGCAATGACACTCTAAAATTTTTTTTAAAAAAAGAAATGCTATTGTTAGCCAAATAAAGTTCAAATAAAATCATAAAAAAATTATTACCGAAACAATAATGAACGAAAGACATGACCAACTAATTTTGAAAATGAGAAAAGGAAGTATACCGGTCATTCTTATCATATCTTTCATAAATCGTCTAAAATCTAAGAAAAAATATAAGTAAGATAAATTGTAAAATAATATACAGTATTTCTAATAAATATAATAATATATCTGACCGTAAATAGCGCAAACGGCAATTACTTCGCATAAAAGCACAATAAACCCTACCCACACGTACGTATAGTCATTGATTAGCTTCGTCACGTAATATCCACCCTACCACATGCCAAAATTCAATTAACACACTCATTAATAATTATTGTTATTTACTGTACGTTTGTAACCGAAGGCAAACTAATAAAGAATAAACAGCAGCAAATTCCAAAAATCCGCAATGTTTGTTGTTTTCTCAACGACGGCCACACGTCTTGGACACCAATGTAGATTACCAATACCATTATAAACTAATATTTTTTTTTTATAAAAGTATGACGGTTAATACATTAATTTTAGTAAAAATAAAATGAAATTAAAACCTGAAATACGATTCGCATGACGAACTGTGTGAAATAAAATATGAATGACCAAAATTGAGGAATTTTCATCGTTTCGGCAATTAATTCCGGATAAATAATGTAAGACAATTTAAATGATTCTAATAATAAAACATTAAAATTAAATATTTTTTGTAAGAAAGTAACACCATAAAATAAATAATAACCTGAAATGGCAACTTCTTCAATTGGAATATCTAAAATTTTAGCCATTGCTCCTATGATGGCGTATACTGTTATGCTCATCATAATATTGGCAATAGTTGTTGCCGCCCATAAAATCCAAGCGTCGCTAAATATATATATATTTTTTAATTTTAAAAAAAAATGATATTTAATTACAATGTATTAACCAAAAATAATTTCATTAATACTACATTTGTATTTTATGATGGAATACATTATGGCTAGCAAAAGCCGCCTTTGCCCCAGAGGTCACGCCTAAAGCAAATATCAATTGCTGAGCTACACTCACCCAAAGCTATGCCAAATAAAAGTTTTTTAAAAAAAAATTAGCAAAATTTAATATCGTTGCGAAAAAAAAATTGATTTACATTTATATCAATTAAACTCGACCAATTCGTGTCAAAAAAGTATGAAATACCATCTAAACCGCCGTCAATCAGCGATAGTCTGATCATTATGAGGAGTAAAGCAAGATAAACAAATGGAACCGTATAAGTCACAATCTGAAACGATATTAATGAAAAAAAATTCATGTAAAAACAGCTTTCAATCAGAAAATGTTAAATAATTATTTACATGTCCCACTGAACGAATGCCTTTAGAAATGCAAAGAAAAATGATAATCCAAGTAAAGAGTAAACATAGAAAAAGCTGCCACTGAATTTCTCCGATATGGGAAATATCTTCGCTCCCGTCTTTCTTTAGCACATACTTTCTAAAATAAAAAAATATATATACCGGTAATAAAATTTTCAAATAAAAAATGTAATTTTTTTTTCTCTCTCAAAATAAACGACGTACTCTAAAAACTCTTTGGTGGGTAAATCGGATGCACGAGATGAGTTCAAAGAAGTAAAGTTCAATTTTGACGATCCGAAAGATGAATTGTTCCAATTAGTCTATTGAAAATTAAATGTTATTTTAATGATAATTGCAGGTAATCGTAAAAAGAGAAGCGATTTAAAAGTCAATTGAAACCACTTGACATGAGATTGCGAAAACAACTTTCTCACACTTGTCAACAAATTTGTGTATTAAAATATTTTAAATTAATTCTGCTGACTTTTCAATTTCCAAGAAGCGCGCCTATTAATATTATACAGAAGTATCCGGTAGCCAATAAATATATACACGGTGAACGTAAAAACTTAAAACGAACCACCACATTAACAAGAGAATTAAATATTACCAATGTTATTGAAACTAAAACCATTTTACTCCATTATCCATAATTCCATACTATTTTTTAATATTTATGAGCTGTACATGTACTAGATTAAAATTAACGTCCCACAGACGTTTACTGGCATGGGACAAATTTAATCAAGACAGTGGTAATCGATGCAGCAATAGCCAGTCAATGCGTTTAAAGCTTACTGTGTGTGTTCAAACCGAATGAGAGGATATTTAGAACAAATAAATAAAATTATAATAAATATGCAATTTATAATCATTAAATTGAAATATTCTATGTTTGATTAAAAATAGCAATTTATTCTATTATCTATAGCCTAGATCACTATAGTTGATTCAAGCGGTTTTCCGTTCACCGTGTAAATATAAATATTCAAGCTTAAAACATGGAAAACGTGTACTAATGAGTAAAAGGTATTTAAACAAATAAATATCACCTTCCAAACATGGTAATGAGCGCATTGGGGACCAGCTCCCCACCAGTACGCACAGGTTGACCAAGGAAGGGCGTTAGCGAACGAAGAAGCGATGTAAAAAATATTGTAAGCCAACAAAACACAATTGGATGGTATTGTAAGAACAATAAGTAATAATTGACTGATTCCAATTCCTTAAATAAAATAGACAAAAAAAAAAAAATTTTAAAGATCAGTTTCAAACTAAATTTTCGAATTTTTTTTCAAATAAATTTAACCTTTTGCAATTGGCGCTAGGTTCCATACCGAAATGGTACCTTTTCCAGAAAATTGAGGTAAAATAGACTCAACCAGGCACATTGGCATGGCAAATGCCACGGTTAAAACAAGATAGGCAATAAAAAATGCCCCTAATAAATTAATTAAAATACAAAGTAAATAATGATACGGTACTGTCATAGATCCAATAAAAGTCAACTGAATTAATAAGTTTGTTTAACAAAATATTTAACTGCTTAATGAATTAATTATTAACGGCAAATGTTATTTCATACCTCCACCGCCATATTTCTTAGCTACAAAAGGAAAAGTCCACAAGTTCGCGGAGCCCAAACAACCCGCAATACTGGTGAATAAAAATTCCCTTCGACATCTCCATTGCGGTCTCGCTGGTTCTTCTTTTGAATAGCTTTGTTTCAACTCTTTCAGCGAAGAGTTTAATTGTTTTTCTAAATTATCGTTTAACTTGCTTTCATCGTACAGCTATTTTTAGTAAATGAATTCGTTACAATATACAGTATATTATATATATATTTTTTTTTTTATAAAATACTCAAGTTATTAATAATAATTAATTTTGATTTACGGTACCTTATAAGTTCCAGAAATTAGAAAAACTGGAACATCGTGCTTTTCAAGCTTTGACTCCATATTTGCAATTAAGCTAAAAGGTTTTACAGTAGACAACACGATAACTGTGGTAGTCAGCAGCTCGAAATACTTAAAATGAAGTTTAATAGATTCCCCTGCCTCTTCACCATGTTCGCCTTTTCATTACAATTCTAGGAGGCGTGGTTACTCGAAAAGTTACCACCATTCAAGCTTTTGTTTTATTTTTGGGGTTTTCAACTTTTAGCCAAAGGCGCATGTTCGAAATTTTTAACTACAGTAATGTGTGCATGACCACTTTCGACAAATTGTATCATTGTCAAAGCTGTACCATATATACCGGTACTGTAATTATAATTGTCTCAAATTTTCTGCAATGCAAAATTTTTTTAAATTTGTTATTAATATCTATTATTATCATCAAGACATAATATAAATAAACTAGTGGACCCAGGCCACTCGATCGTTATTCGGGTTTCTAAAATTCAGTAATGTCGAACTATTTCATTAAAATTTCGAAATCAATTTTTTTAAATAGATAAATTCTTACAATAACATGCTCCATCTACAGCGGGGCTAATTAACCGTACATAATTATCAAAATAGTGCGTAGTATAATAGTATACAGTATTTTACAATGACGAAATAATTTCAAAATACATTTATTTTTTTTAAAGTTGTTACGAGTTACCGCAAAGTTAACACATAATAACATTTTACAACTTTTTCAAATGAAATCTATTTTAAAAAAAATTTTTAAAAATAATGCCTTTTTACTGAGACAATTGAGAAATTTTTAAAGCAACACGTTAATTACCAAACGTGTCTTGAGAATAAAAAGCCAACGAACACTCAGTAGGTTAGCTAGGCCAATTAGGTCTTCCTGACAAAGATTGCTCAATTACAAAAACATTTCTTTTTAAAACTAAAACAATGCAATAAAAAATGAAACTCATAATATTTTGACAAAGCAAAAATTAAATTGGAAAATACTTTTAACTGCCAACTAAATTTAATTATCAAATAGAAAGTTTAAAAGATGCTTACTTTAACTCGTAATTAATTATTTAAAAAATCAATAACATCGTTATCATAAGAAAAATGTCACTTGAAAGTTAATTGATAACGTATTTGCATTATTAGTTCTATAAAGCCTACTGTACTCAAATAATGATAATAATCATTAATCATTTAAATATTAATGGCTTTATATTGTGCAAGATAAGTCAGACGTACATTCAATGCGATTTCACAAAGAGAAAATATCCTACCTACTGTAGGCTATATAAAAATGTTTGTCAAAATGTATTATTATTTTTTTTTTGCCAAACTTAGGATTCGCACTATACTACAAAAAGTATGGAGGATCGTAAAAATAGTAAGAACTACTAGCCTCACAAATCTCGTGTTAAAAAAATTAATCATAAACGCCAGAACGTTTAAAATTATTTGCTTATAACGTTAAAAAAATAAATTATGATCTGCGACTTATTTTGTGCAATTTAAACTGTGAATAATATAACCAAGAGAAATTAAAAACACGGCCATAAAGTTTATATGCAATTGCATTGAAGCAAAAATTAAAATTTATGAAATATACTGTATTATATCAAGATGAGCGAAATTATTTTAGGGAACTTGACAAATTTCCTTATTTTTATCAAAACAACAAGACTTTTACCGTCGACTTTTTCCGTGTCAACTACCATTCATAATTATGTGTCTGGAATCATCATTATTTATTAGAATTCGACGGAGAATCAATGTCAACCTACCGGTATTAAAATATTATCTTAAAAAATGCTGAATCGATTTGTTAGTTTCGAACTATTAAAATTGATCAAACAAAAATAATTATTTGAATTATTATTTTCATGTGAATTGCAATTAAACGATTTCAACCAAATAAACTATCATTAATGAAGAAAAAGAGGAAGGAAAGGCAGTTGTCATGGGTCTCGCAACTTTAGGGGGCCTAACAATTCACATCAAGGTGTAAAATGTAGATAATTACAGGTGTGTCAAATGTTTTTTAAAAAAACATTTATTTACAGTATTAATTTTAGGGGTTTTTCCACTTTGCCTGGTAGTGCTTGAACTTATTCAATATAATGTCATTCAGGCTATCAGGTTTGTCACCATTGGTCTCAACGTCCTCTTAGCTAGTCCATCTCAAAAACTTATATTACCGTTATTGATTAAAAAAAATAATAAATAAAAAAAATGATAGAAAGAAGCTTTTTAGTTTAAATTTTCTTTAAATGCACTAAAAAGAAAAAAAAAATGTTTTGTTTGTGGCACTTTAAAGGTAATTTTTTAAAAATTACTATTAAAATTTTAAATTTTAAAGGGAAATAATATTTTAAACACAGTACATGTATAGAGTAATAATTATTATTTCAGATAATTCTAAAAAAAATCATCTAGGTAAAGTTTTTCCATGTGTCATTAGATCAATGAAATATAACTTTGATTATTAAATAGATCAGTTTAATCATACTATAATCATACTGTAGTTTACACCGTGTATTTTGCACGTGCATTACATAATAAATTTTCGAAAATGCAACATTATTACAATTTTTGCATAAAATGGATACTAATGGGTTCAAAATGTGAGAAACCGCAAACTGAAAATAACAACACCAGGTATTGTCTTTCAATTTCGAATTACATTAAAAAAATTTCTGTATATCTTATGACGCCGTAGGGTATTATATTTTTTTTTACCAAATTCGTTCTGAAATATCTTCTTGAAACTGACAAAAGGTGCACACAGGTGTGTTCGAATTTTATTTTGAAAAAAAAAAAAAAAAATTCAATTCCGTGAAATAGAATGAAAATTGGTGTTTTGATCATTTCGTTTGATAATTTCGAGTCGAAGGTTCAGTTTTATAAATAATAATTGATTTAAATCGATTGTATAATCGCATAAGCTTTTCAATTCTTCTTTTGTCGCCCTCGATATTATCTGAACCAAAAGTGCAAGATAATCTTGATCGAATCGACACGTCTAATATTATTATAATCTATATTAAAATTCAATGAGTTGTGTTCCTTAGCGCTACTTTAGGTCAACCCAAACGAAAAGTATTTTCTAGAGGGGCTAATAATTCCAAAACAAAGCCGAAAATGTCATCTAAGTTTCGGGTTTTACAAAGTGAGTATTTTAAAATCTCATAGTAATAATAATAATAATAATGTTTTAACCGGTAATTATTGTGACGTAGGCGATGAGAAATCGGCGCTGGCAAAAAAAATTCCGGAACTTGTATTTGTTCATACAATTGATCCGGAATTAAAATGTGTTCGTTGTGATTCGCTACCGGTCAAACATTTCATTTCTGGGTGTCATCACCTGTTTTGTTCAAACTGCTTTAACGATTTAAGAAACCAAAAATGTCCTCGTTGCGAGGAAAGTTTGGATAGAATTAAAATAGTAAGCGGAAAATGTATAAAATCTCCCATTAAATAATATTTACGATTAATTTTATTTAATTTAGAGAAAATACGACATGGCCACCGAGAAACGAATTTTCAACTTGAAAGTCTATTGTTCGAATAAAAAGCATGGCTGTCAGGAAGCCATACCACTCTTAAATATATTGGTAACATTAATTTCCTCTTATAAAGGGTGAAAAAAAATATTTTGGATTCATTGTGATATTGACCCAATTTTACTTTATCGGTTTACAAAAAAAAAAATGCTTATCAATTTCTATTATCTTGTTTCCATAGCTAAATTAAATTTACAATATCAACGTACATGATCATCATTTGCTTGTCAATTGTAATTTTATAATATAATTTTGAACAATTTTGCTGTAACATTATTATAATCTTTAAAATTGAAAAACAAGAAAACGAATTGTTTGGATTTTCAGTAGAAAAAAGAAAACTACTGTAAACAAAATTATTATTTTTAATACCGGTAGTTTTTTTTTTTTTTAAATTGATTGGAATAATAAATTTTTAAAGTAAAATTCAAAATATCTTTAATGATGACCATGCAATCTAAATTAAATTTTGATTTATGGTTATAGATAAAATTACTGAGTTATAAATTTTATCTCTGATTGGCCTACTGGTATTTACACATGGTAACGATTACGTTAATCATTTTTTTATGATTAACTTACATTTGAGCATTCAAAAGTATGCCTATTTGAAAAAAATAAAATATCGGTAATATATTTTATATCCAAAAAAAAAAAAAAAAATTACCCAACCTAAAAGAAAAATATTGAATACGGTAGGCTTACATCTACATTTAAAAAGTTTTCAATACGCTGTATTTAAAATTAACAAACATGTATGAATAAGTGTTTATAACAAAATCGTTTTTTTAAGGAACACGAAAGGATTTGCCCTCATCCTTTGCCAACAGCGGTTGTGAAAGAAAATCACACCAATGGGGACATTTCTGAACCAGTACGCTACTATTGTAATTCCATGTTGCATTTTTAATACCCATTTAATAAAATTTAATTGCAGGTAAAAGAAAGTTCCCAGCGACTGCACGAGGGTCTCAACCTAATTATCAAAGATAAATCCGCCAATAAGCTACGCGAAGAATTAAAGCTGAAATGCGAAGTCATCGCCAAATCCGCCCAGGAAAATCTTCAAACTGAGAGCAAAAATTTGGAAACTTTAATACACAGTGAAATCGAAAAATTAGAATTTAAAATTCGCGAAGAAATCGTCACCAACGAACAAGAAAATATTCAAAAAGAAAGTTTGAAGTTGAAAGAAGATTTTTCTAAGGATTTAAATATAGTCGAAGACAATACCTATCTCCAGCTAGAAAAAATCACCGAGAGATTGAACCAGCAAGAGAAAGAAATCAAAGAACTGAGAGGAGAAAACGAAATTTTATCTTCAATTTTAAGGATCAAAACTTCTTCTCAAAAAGCTAGTGGTAATAACTTCTTTTTTAAATAAAAACTAATCAGTCTAACAAAAAATTACTATTGTTTTGCCATACCGTATTAATCTAATTGTTTTGTTTTTTTTATTATTTTACAATAATAAATTATTATTTTAATTTTTTCATAGAAGATGCTTTCATATTAATTTGCGGTCCGACTAAACACCGTGTGGACTTCCTTCATGCCCTCGCCAACTACATGATTTACGAATCCTCAAAGCAGGCTGAAGAAGCTGGCATCATCCAGCTCAATCCCTTATACTCCACTTTAAAATTGGGTGACACGAGCAACACCGCGTTTTATCATATTCCGATGGAACATTCGAGAACCATGCGTGTCATCAGCTGGGAACCGTCATTTCCGAGCTTGATAGAACCCCTCGACCTCCTTACAAACTATCACGATTACCCCGACCTGATTCACGACTTCGAGCTATTGGAGAGCCCGGTGTTTGCTTTCCTCGAAAATCAATTTAAAAGTCTGAACGCTCTCTACTTTATTTTAGATCGAGAAGTGGTCCGAGGTCAAAACTCCGATTTTGCCTATCTAAGTTTGCTCCACTACGTAGATAAACCTGGTCTCTTGAAAGGAGTAAAATTCATCGTGGTAGACGACGAAGAGCAACCAATAACTAAACGCGAAATCACAGATTTTCTGGTCAAATTCAACCACCTGATCAACGCTCATCTCGAGAATGGATTGAACGAAGATAATCTATTCTGGATCAGCCTGCAACCTTACCATAGTCACTTGAATGCTACGTTGGAGACAGACGAGACTCGATGGCAGAATAGCGCTTTGGAATGTCGTCGATTACTAACGTCTTTAAACACCGAAGAGCAAGCGGAAGGCGGAGAACCTAACGCCAATTCAAACTTGTTGGATTCGATTTTGGCCACGAAAGAAGCTTTAAAAGGAGTTCACAATTTAACTAATTACTATCACCAAGCCATCGTTCGTATTGTCAACGATAAGGAAATGGTGAATTCAATTCGCTCCGAGATCGAAAACCTAAAACCTACCAAAGGTCTAAGTATTAACGCTTGGTTCAAAAAATCTGAACAGGTAAAATCCGAGGAGGAACTTAGAGGCGATTTGGAAAAACAATTAGAAATATTTCAATCCGAAGCTAAAGTTATCAAACAACTTTTGGAAAAAGAAAAGGAAAATATCGCCGTTTTAATCGCTCGGTTCATTAAATATTACGACGACACCCTTCTCTTTCAACGACACTTTCTAGATAAATGGTTATGGAGATATTACGTGGAGAAACCTGTAAACTTGATCGGCGAGCCCGAAGAGAGCAAGAGGTGGTTCTCTTTCGTTCGAGGCAAAACGGAACAGAATGCGTCCGTTGAATCGAAAACAATTGCTCACGAACTTTGGTTCGGACTTAAAAAGACCGTGGAAGATGCCCAACTCAAACTCCAACTAAACGAGGATGACGGGTCGGTGGAGGAAGGCTATAGAATTGGAAACCAGGTGCACACCCTACTCAAGAAAATTTTAAACATTGAAAACGATGTTGGCTTAATTGCTTAGCGCTATTCCCATTTTTCAAACTTACGTCTATACTATTTACAATAATTCGGCTTATTGTTTCGAAAAAAAACCTTTAGAATATCAGTACGATAATTTACTTAAAGCGTAAGATTTATCAAAAAAAAAAATCAAAAAAATACGGTAGTAATTAAAATTCGTACGGCAAAAGGAATTAATCGTCTAATAGGATTTTACGGTATTCAAAAAAAAATTTTTTTTCTTAAAAAATAAAAAGATTTAAAATTCGTTTGACTTGTATTTCTAATGCTCACGACTGAGATCAACTTGTGGATTTAGTAAATAAATGTTTTTCTCCTACCTTTTATGTATTTCCTTTTGTTTCTCTTTTAATGCAGTCTAATTAGCCTATTAAGATTTCGGACCAGGAATGGAAACGTCAGAATATTTCTTTTGGGATTTATGTTCGAAAGGCATTCTATTCAAAACGAAAACAACAAAAATTAGATAAAAAAAAAAAATTACGATGACAAATTTGTAAAAACTTAATCGACACAGTCTTGTCTAATTTAGGTACTATGTGAAAAAAAACTTTAAAAAAAAAACTTGATTATTATGTACAGTCACAGCCTCGTACAGTACGGTATATAAATTTTAATGATTTTGTTTTTCAATTAATTGAAAAACAAGCAATTTTAGAATTTAAAAGTACTGCATTATAATAAATTATAATTGTACGGTATATGTTAAATTGAACATTTGTTTATGCCGTTTTATTCCATCAAAGTTACTTTATATTATTTTTCTTAGTCATTTTCAAAAATAAATTACTTCATTTTTAATTACTTTTTTAAAGAAAGAAAGAAGAATTAAAATAAACATAATTAATTAATACTTTAATTGAAAATACAGTATAATTACCGGCACAAAGAAAGTACATGTAACCTACTGTAATTGACAAAGATCTTACTTTATAGTCTATAATTACATGCATTATGAATCAACTACCGCTTAGCTTGTTAAAAATGTCATCTAATAATTATCATGCTTTACTGGAATAGACATTACGTTAGAAATATAACAGATAGCGTATCTAAATACATATTGTGAAATTAATAAATAGAATTGACTAATAGGCCTACTGTATATTAAAATAAATTAAAGTTAAAACTTTTTAAGATGTTGGAATTATTATTAACTTCTAAGAATACTGATAAATTATGGTTTTCGCTTGTCTTTTTTCGTAATTTACCTTGAAAAAGATTAATTTTTAAAGATAAGTAGGCTACAAAACGTTCATAAAATTTCAATAGCTAATTGCTTTCGAATCAATGTACGATATGTACTTTAAGATCGAATATCAAATGAGATAAAAAAAAATAAATTGCAGATATAATGAGGTCGTTCATAAATAAAACGTTGTATAACATCCTAATAAAAATGGAGAACAATCAATATTTTGCAATAAACCACCTCAATTTAATCATGCTATTATGTATATATGATCCTTTTCATTGCCAAAATAAAAGAGAGGTGTTCGATCAATACTCCTCAAAAGCGTTATTTTAACGGCTGGCTCAATTCAGACGCGACAGTCACAATGGCAATGAGCAGCAGCTACCTCCGTCTAGCTATTGTTTTAACGTTAATTTTTACAATTCGAGGCTGCAATATCAAAAGTAACGCCAGTGAGCCTCTCATTCTTACCTCGTTTCTTTACAGTGTCAATACCAATGTCACCGACATTCGCTGTTTAAGCGAAGTTCAACCATTCGAAAACTTATTAAATTATACCACTTACTCGGGTTTTTTCACAGTTGAACCAAAATATAACTCCAATGTTTTCTTCTGGTTTATTCCTGCATCCACGAAGGTAACGTAACTTAATGCATGAACTATAAAAAATTAATTTGATACGTGTCAATATTTTTATTTTAACATTTTTAGAATGAAAGTGAAAATGCTCCCCTTATTCTTTGGGTCGGTTCTGGAAATGGAATTTCAGGGCTGATTTCTGCTCTAGGGCAAATAGGACCATTTCAAGTTACCATCGACGGACAACATCTAGAATACAATCCAAACAGCTGGGCATCGTTTGCCAACTTACTCTTTATTGATGCGCCTGTTGGCACTGGTAAATTTACCTTTAAATTTTTAAAAAAAAAAATAACGGTTGAGTTAATTTTATAATCTTAAAAGTTACCACAAAATTAATTTTATTAATATAAAGTAATTGCCAGTAAACTGCCAATAATGCTATAGCTAGTGCTACAAAAATTAATACAGCCCACCGTATTTTCCCATAGTAATTAATGGATAAAATATAAAAAATTGTTAAAACAATTATCAAACAGTTATTAAAATAAGCGAGACAAATAAAAAAAATAAATAAATTTATAAAAAAAAAAATATTAAAAAAAACTAGTGACATCGGTGGCATATGAAAATACAGCATTAGCATCTTAAAAAAAATTAATTCTAGTGTAGGCCTACATTAGAGAATTATTGAGTACCGGTAGTGAAAATAAAAGCTGAAAGTACTACTTTCTCAAAATAATTAGGATTTTTTTTCTTTAAAAAGATTCTTTGGTGCATAAGTTTCTTGCATTTAAGTGACAGGAAAAATAATTATTCAGGTGTCTAAATAATATTTAAAATTTTCAATTTTTAAGAATAATTATTTGTTTCTAGTGGAATTAATAAATTTTTTTCAACTGAATTAAAAATTACTTTTACTTTTAAGGACTTTCATCCTGTTTATTTATGACAAAAATCAACGAATTATTTTTTAAGATTGGTTAATTTTTTAGTTATTATTTTGAGGTTTTTTCAAAGCTGTCATTATTGCTGTACTTATTACCTTATGTTAAACTAATTAATTAAAAATGCAAAAATAATATTTGTAATAGGATATAGCTTTACCGAGAATGAGACGGGCTACGTCAGAAACTCAGCAGATGTGGCAACCCAATTATTCTCAGCGCTGATGCAATTTCACAAAGTATTCCCTTCGTATATGGCAAATGATCTTTACTTAGCAGCCGAGTCCTACGCGTGTAAGTGATCTATAATAATAATAAAAAATTAATAATTATAATTATATTTAATCGTTTTAGCTCGTTACGTGGCGACATTGGCCTATCGCATTTATTATGAAAACCCTTACTTGGAATGTCCTATAAACTTAAAAGGATTAATAACCTTATCCCCTGAAATTGACTACGGTTACTTCATCAACGTCTCATCCCAACTGTTTGATTTAGGCCTTCTTAACGAAGCTGAAAGGGACGTTTTCATGAAGCAGGAAGTCAATGTTCGAAATTTAATTAACTCCGGCAACTACGGTTTGGCTATGAGTGCGTTTAGCTCCTTGATATTGGGCGATTTATGGCCCAGAGCGACTATTTATCAAACATTGACGGGACTTTTGAGTTTCAAAAATATTCAACAGCCTTATAACAATTACGAATTCCAAAATATCTACTCATTCCTTAACAGCTCTTACGCTAAACAAATATTTCACGTAGGCAATGCCACTTTCAATAATAATTCAAAGGTAGTTCAGGTGGACTATGACGATGTAATGTTTTCTTATACTCCGTGGGTAGAAGATTTATTAAACAAAGGTTTCCGGTGGTTGATGGCTGTGGGACAATTTGGCTTATTGGTTAATCCATCCGATTTCGATAACTACGTCAGAAATTTAAATTGGAAATCAACCGATAATTACATGTACGCCCAACGCACGCTATGGACATCAAGTGCGACGGACGAAGTGACAGCTTATTTAACTTCCAATAATAACTTGGTGCTGGCCACCATATTGTCAGCTGGGCAAGTCATTGCCGCAGATCAACCAATAGTTATGGCGCAAATTGTAAACAAATACATATCTGGAGCCAATTTTTGATTAAACAAATAATTTAATCGCGTTTGCAATTTGATTTAAGCGCGACTGCACTTATGGTGCTTTTAAATTCGAAATATTTGCAAACTTTTAATAAATTAAGTGCAAAAAGTTGATAATAAAAGGAATTTAAAAATTAATTCTGAAAAATCATTAAAACTAATTTCGTAGCAAATGTGAATGCGTTAATTAAGGCTTGTAGATGGTATACAGACGATAATAAAGCAAAGAACTGTTTCCGCGGCGGTTACGCTTAACGTTAACATTAGAACTTTTTGCTTGCACAACCGTATGTTTATCTAATTTCATCGCTTTCTCCAACGCTTTTCTTCGCAAAAATAATTCTAAACTAACTGCCAGAGAGCTAATAACCATGCTCAGTAACAAAAAAGAAAACATTGGTAAAACTGTTTTCAAAGATATTGGATTAACGACAGTCAACTTTGAATCGCAGGTGTTTGGTAATTTCGGATAATACTTTTTATAAATGCGACTCACAACTCCCGAAGATTTCAAACGTTCGATCCTAAAATAAAAAAAAAAATAATCAATTAAATAATAACTGCATAAATGAACATTTTTTATACTGTTGAGAAATTGTATCAGTGAACGGATGATTCTGCTGCAAAACAACGTGTTTGGTAACTTTGATGACTTGAGGGATTGCTACAGTTAACTTGCAATTCATGAGAAGATAAGGTTCAATAGAGTTGAGAGCGACGATATAAACAAAACTGCTATTTAACACTCTTTCAATAGCTTCTTCGTGATTAGAGATCAAA
Organism: Polydesmus complanatus; assembly: GCA_034692225.1. Classification (NCBI taxonomy): domain Eukaryota; kingdom Metazoa; phylum Arthropoda; class Diplopoda; order Polydesmida; family Polydesmidae; genus Polydesmus; species Polydesmus complanatus. Next base: position 17,686 of record JAQGAZ010000822.1, read on the forward strand.
TTATAATTCGGATTTTGCATGATTTTTGCTGCCAAACCTCGTACATGTTGATTGTTGCTATTCTAAAAATTAAGTAACAGTTAAACCTGATATTCAAAAGCGTTATTATGATTACAATTACCATTAACATTCCAATTACGTCAAAGAGCTTTTCAGTTCCGATACTATACTCTTTGTTTAAATATAAACTTTGCACATCGGTAAAAGGCAATTGAGCGGAACCAGTAGCTATAAACGAGATTAATACAGCAGAATAGCCTTGCATTACCAAATACGAGCAAATAAAAAACACTGTAACTATCATCCTCCCTGATGGATAACGAGGAGATGTACCTTGATCTGAAAAAGTTGATAACTTAAATAATTAACGATTAACGTTTTCTTAAAATTGTATATTAGAAATAAAAAAAATAATCACCTTGAGAAAAAAAGGCGCAAAACATTGCAAAAGTTGAAAGTCCAATTGTAAAACGCTGAGATGGCGGTTGACCAATTGGTACTTCAACGTCTTCTAAACTAATTGGACTGTAATTGTAAGTTACCGCTAGGAGAATAGCCGCGAAGATGATGGAAAACACAATGCTGACCCACACAAATCTATCGAAGGGTTTTACGTACTCGTTTAGACTATTGCCAACGTCGCCTCTACAAATCACTGCGCCATAGATAACTTCAAAAACCGGTCTCGATAAATCGAAACGATTGGCTAGAACATCCGGTGTAATAAAACCTAAGGGCATAATCATGCTCATTTTCTAGAATACATTTCAAATTAAATTCATTGGCACGTACAAAATCGCAGTATTATTTTATTTTTAAATACTTTTTTTGCTAGAGAAATCATCAATATTTTCCAGGGGTCTCTGTTGTCATACTTGTAGCCAACTAACTTGTGAGAAAACCTTTAAAAATTCTGAAATTAATCATCGTTGTAAACACGTGTCCACGGTATTTTAAATAATCACTTGAGCCGATTAATAGAGGTTTCAAGAAGGTGACTCAATTCAAATATAAAATCTTTTTCAAATCCTTTTAGAGAGTATTGTTCTTCAAAGTCATTCAAGTATGACGGATTCTTTAAACAAAATAATACTGTTTGTAATAGCTATAGGCCTACTTGACATGACAAAATAAAATATATAATTTTATGTTTTACATAAGTTGTCCCAAAAATCAATTCGCATTCGTAATAAACAGTGTCTTCAGATGATTTATATCGATTATTTGAATCTGATTTAAAATGTTCAATTAAATTATCAATGTTAGTCGCCGCACAAACGTTTTCGTCATCGCAGTAATTTGATATGCAAGCAAATATGTCAGTGTTTGAAATAGCCATATCCTAATAATTTCGTCATTAAAAAAGTTTAAAGTTTTAAATAATAAAAATAACTACTGTACTTTAGAAGCTTGAATAAAAGCAAATTTCCATCCAAAGAAATATTGTAAATTTTGATATCCGTTATTATTAATAAATATCCAATGATAAGGATAATTTAAAACATTGTGTTTTGAATTCTGCAATAAAAATCATTTACTAAAATACTGTAATAAAATGAATTAATACTATCAAATTAAAATACCTGTGATAATGTTAAAAGTTTCATCAAGTTTGACTCCTGACAATCAGTAATGAAATTAAAACTACCATACAAATGATTGAAAATGTCCATTAAACGTTTTCTTTCTGAATCAAAATTGATTGGAATTAACAGCACATTCATCTCTTTCAGCAATAGTATTAATGCTTTCCTTTGAAGATCTGAAAATTAGTATAATTAATTTACTGCTTGTGCAAAGTTTTGAAATGATAATTGCTTACCCGAATAAGAATCATAAATAAAAATAAAATAACTCCATTTCAAATCGAAATTTAATTTTAAAATAAGTCGACTGCAAAAAATCGTGAACTGATTCACTGCTTTCATATAAGTCCCTCCATGGAATATTGAAATATTTGTAAAATTTAAATTGCGATTTTCAATGATAATGTTTGAATAATCTAATTGAGTAGTTTCTCTTTTTGAAATTAAATTTAAGGATCTAGCTTTAGGAATTGTCGTCAAGAAGTGAACTATATTTTTTAAAAACTAATATTAGACATTTGCTTAATTTCAAATAAATTAATATAAAGGAGAATAATTGCTCCAATCGGCATTACCTTCTGTGCTATTAGCGCATGTAGGTTTTATTACAGACAAATTAAAATTTTCCAGTAGACCCCTGTCTTTAAATACCATTATATCATTATCTGTAATATCAATAAAATAAATGTAAATAAAATAAATACAAACAAGGTAACGTACAATTTATATTACCTGAATCGTCAAAAGCGTGTATGAAATCATAACTCAATAAGTTAACAATTAACAATAGTTTCGCTAATAATCGCTTCATTTTAAATAAACTAAAATGCCGCTGCTTCACAAACTCCAAAAAACTTGATCCTGTAGTAATATTTACTACAATTCCCGTACTGTTGCCAGGGGAAATGATAGATTAAAACACCTGCGATCCATTATCAAATTGTTTATTACTTAGGACATAATTCCCTGAAGTGGTGAAAACCATTTCTATTTTTTCTCTTTTATATAAACAGTTACTTAATTGTAATTCTATCGATAGTTACCCTCTTAAAAGATCTCCTATTGCAATTAGTTTCTAAAAGTCTAAAAAAAAATCGAAACTATTGTTTAAGCGGAATCTACTAAAAAATGTAAAAATAAATACTTTACAAAAAAATCATTTTAAAATAAAAAATTATTTAACTCTTATTAAAATATTTTTAAGGTTTTTAACTCGTCAATGTCCTTTTCGTTCATTTGAAGAACTTCTCTCATAACTTGTTCAGTATGCTGACCAAGCGTTGGGGGAGACGATCGACAAAAATTTCCTCCATCTTCGAATTTAACAGCAGGTCCTATAAATATATTTTTTTCAAAAAAATGAATTGCGTCTTTATATAATAAAATCTTGCAATTCTATACCAACAACTTTAACAGTTCCAAGTTTTGCATGAGGTAATTCAACAACTGCTTTATTGTATAAGACCTTCATTTGTTAAAAGGTTGCATAAATTCAAAATTGAATGAACAATAAAAAATAAAAAAATAAATGCAAACCTGTGGATCCTTAAAAGCTTGAGAAATATTATTAATAGGTCCTATTGGGCATTTGCTTCCAGTATAAATATTTAACCATTCGTCTGTACTTTTTTCTATAAATCTAATAAATACATAACTGCATAGTAATAAAAAATCATAAAACTGCATGAATTTAAAAGAATTACTTCTCCTTTAAATTTTCTATTAATATTTTTCTATTTTCCACACGCGTGAGATTAGTTTCAAAGCGTGGATCACTTGCTAGTTCGCCCAGGTTCATTCGCTAATAATTATAAATTAGATATTCAATGGAATATCATAATTATATGCCAGTTTTCGTTATACTATAGTATATTGACCTGACACATATCTTGAAACTGGCTATCATTTGCTGCCGCAACTACAATAAAACCATTTGAAGTTTTAAAACCCTATAAAATTAATTTAAATAAACAAATTTAAAAAACTTAAAAAATCTAAAACTGATAGGCCTACTTGATATGGAACTATGCTTTCACTTTCGGTACCCCAACGCTTGGCTTCCATTCCAAAATTTAAATAATTTGATGCAATATTAATCAGCGTGGCCATCTAAAATTTAAATAAAATTAAAAAAGTGTAAAAACATAAAAAATAAGTTATCAAACTTGAGTTGAAAGCAGGTTGCATTCAATCAATTGTCCGACGCCAGTCTGATGACGCCTCAAAAGAGCTGCTAAGATAGCTCCATGAGCATATAGACCAGTGGTTAAGTCAGTAATAGCTACACCAACTTTACAAGGCTCTCCATCCTATTATACAATTATTTTTAAATTAAACAAAATGGGATAAAAAAAAAATCACACAATACTGTAGTAATATTACTGTAGGCCCAGTGATATGCAATAGACCACCCAAAGCCGCTGCAATTACGTCGTAACCAGGTCGAAATTTATAAGGTCCACTGCTTCCAAATCCTTCAAAAAACTTTTAGCAAATAGTAATCGAATATTGTACACAAATAACCGCAATTTACCTGTAATAGAACAATAAATTAATTTTGGCGATAGTTTCTTCAAGTTTTGATAACCTAATCCCAATTTATCAAGCTTTCCAGGAACGAAATTCTCAATAAAAATGTCGCTTTTGCTAGCTAACTAAGAAATAAATTAAAAACGTAAAAACTTAATTACTAATATTATAAGATATTACACAAATTTACTTTTTTAATTATCTCAACACCTTCCTTCTTTTTTATGTCAATAGTTACGCTCTGAAATAAAATAGTTTAAATTTACACATTCAAAAACCTTTTCTTATTAGTCCAAACTTTTTTGTTTCTGTTGATGCCCAAGAAGTAGCAACTTTCATCCCCAAGAAATGGTGGGCCAAAACTTCTAGTATCATCTCCTTTAACTGGCATATATAAAATTTAAAAAATACATTAAATATTACACATTAAGGTTGTATTTGTCAAATAAAGTTGTGTAACCTGGTAATTCAATTTTAATTACTTCGGCTCCCAAATCTCCTAAAATCATAGTGCAAAATGGCCCTGCAGATAATGCATTCTTAATTTAAATTACGATAATTCGGTAAACATCTAGAAAAAATAATACCTGCCAAAACCCTTAAAAAAGCAAACTTTTAAAGTCAATACATTTGAAAGTAAGCATTTATTGATATTAATTTATAAACCTGGTTAAGTCTAAAATTCGAATTCCAGCCAAAGGACCTTCCGATTGGCGGCTATCTAGCTCTTTTACTTACATAATATAAATGACACTAGTCAATTCAAATCTCATAACTAATAAATTTAAAAATTACTTGCATAATTTCTAAACAAGATTTTCAGTTGGTTCTTGTTTATTTGAACTGCAGGTCTCGATATCAAATTCCACATGTTGTATAAATAATTATTGTACAATACCAATTAGCTACAACGAAAAATAGATTTAAAAAGGTTTTCTAATTAGAAATAAATTACTTCTACAGTTTCGTAAAAAAAAAAACCGTTATCAATTCTTCAAAATTGATTTAAGTTTTTGCAAGTGTTTCAGAAAGTGATTGGGTGTAGAAAGAATACGAGAGCGTTTCCAAGGTTCACGAGCAAAGTACAAATTTTAAAAGAAATCTAATGTAAAGTGGATATTAAAGCTTACTTCGTTGGATCTGTAAGACAAAAAATATTTTTTGAGCGTATCCGGTTATTGTTAAATATTCGCACAATTTTAAACCTTTGTTAATAGCCAAACAATTGTAAAAACTTTTGGCTTATGATCAAAAGACCTTGTCCTGGAAAAAACATCGAACGTCATAATAAATTTACCACTGAATTTAGATAAGTGCCAACATGTTTTTATACTAGGCTGAAACCGCACACTGTTATACTGTAGTTTAATTTTAAAAAATCATTAAATTATTTTCAAGATGTTTGAATGTTTCAATTCTTAATGCAAAATCCATCATTTATCTTGCGCATGCACAAAACACCTGTGTAAAAATAATAGCTCCCGATTTTTTTTCTAATACATGCAGTTTATAAACTAATAATAAAATCTGTGATAAAAGAATAGAAAATGTAATTCACTGAAGTAATGAACCTATAATTAAAATAAAAATATATTATACACTAAAGACAAAGATGCTTAAAATTAACAATTATTTCACATTACAGAAGATGATAAATCAGGTAATTACCTGCAACGCAAGCCGTTAACAAGCACGCAGCTGAACCCGAAACAAAAGCTCTAAAAGCCACTTGAGCAATATCCTGTTTTCGCTCCGGAGCCATTCCTCCAAGACAACCAAGTTGAATTCCAATTGAGCTAAAGTTAGAAAAGCTACAAAGAGCGTATGTGGCAATCGTTGATGCCCTGTTCTTAATAATGGTAAAGCAAACCATTATAACCAAAGATTTTATTATTTAAATAATATTATTATTACTGAAAGTTCTCCATTTTTGATCATTTCTCCTAATTTTGCATAAGCCACAAACTCATTTACAATTGTCTTTATCCCAATCAATTGTCCAACTTTTCCACATTCCTTCCAATCCACTCCCATTATAAAAGCAAAAGGGGTAAAAAGTTTACCCATTAACCACTGCCAAAATATTTGATAAAATTAACCAAAAATTTTAAAACAATATAATAATACTGTATAGTGTTATACTGAACCTCAAAAGTTATAAATTCCCATCCGACTAATCCTCCCATCCAAGATAAAACCGCATTTAAAAAATAAATAAACGATATAAATGAAATAAGATTGGCGATAATATTCAAGACTAAAATAATTGCAGTTGAAGCTCCGTTAGCGGCAGCTTGTAACGCATTTTTCTCTTCTCTGCCGCAATAAAAATATTTGTAAATACATGTCATAAAAAATAAATTAAAACGATGGTACCCTTTTTCAATATTTATATCATCAGAGGTAGTTTTCGATTCTTCCGTCTCTGGATACATAAGTTTTGAATAACCCAAGGCTGCAGGCGCCGACATAAGTGTAGCAGAAAGCAAATGACTAGCACTAACCTAACAAATAAATAGAATGGTAATCATTTTAGAGTACAGTATATCAAAAATAAAACACAAACATATTTACTCCAAAACTAATATAAGCTGCAAGTGTGCTCCCAGCAACATTTGCAAATCCGCCAGCCATAACAGCATGAATTTCTGATTTGGTCATAAGGGACAAATACGGCCTGATCATCAAAGGTGCTTCTGTCTATAAATAAAATGTACTAACTGTCTGCATATTTTTACAACTTTAAATTAATTAATACTTGTCCAACAAATATGCAACCAGCTGCATTAATTGATTCGCACGCCGTTGTTCCAATAGTGGCATGCAAAAGCCAGCCCATTTTTCCAACAATCCATTGCATAATGCCATAATAAAACAAAATGGACACACAAAAACTGAAAAAATATAAAACTGCTAAAACCTAAGAAAAATAAATGTTATACTCGTCGATAAAATTAAATAAATATTATTCAAAAAAACCTGGAAACCAAAAATTTGTTGCTGGGGTGGCAAGGAAATTGATTCGATTGTCACATTGCCGATAGTTACGTTTGTAATTCCGTTCAGTATACCGGTTACCAAATAGCCATACACAAAAGAAGATCCGTCATTTGTGTATTCGAGAAAAGTTTGCACTTTATTTCCCAAACACTGAAACACTCCTTCGCCAACAGACCATCGCAAGACAAACAGTGCCAATATAAATTGCAAACCCAAGCCCCAAAACATATGGCGCCATCGAATCTATTTAAAAAATAATAGCCTAGTATTCAACACATTTTTTTTTTTATCAATTATGGCTAAAATATACTTACTCGAGATGGATATTTAGAAAATATAAAACCTAATAAAATTAAAATCACTATTCCCGATACAGAAACAAGACGTTTACGATTGCCTTTAGTATCAATAATCAGAAAGGTTATCAATCCACCAATTAACAATAAATATATAATCCTAATTAAACAAAAAAAAAATTAGTACCGGTAATTACCTAGTTAACGTTAATGTAATTTAACAATTTACCATCGTATCCATTTAATATTCCACAGCTTATCCCATAAAATAGAAAGTGGGGCCACCAAATGCTCTTTGAGCCACAATCCAAAAAACCGTTTTACGATTTGAAAATAAATTAAAAATATAAAAACTATAACTGTTAATATAAAAAGAAACTTCGCTCCATCGCAATAATCAACGGCTTTGTGCCAATCATTAGCAATGGCAAAACCGAAATATATCCAGTAAAGAATAAAAATAGTAGTAATAAAAATACGCGTGAATAAAGTTTGGTGAGAGGTAAGTATTTGACGGATCCATGTTCTACTGATTATAACCGCCCGAGTTATTATATTAGAGTTAGCCAAATCGATTTCGTTTAAAATATTTTGCAATCCAGTTTTCTTATTATCAAGATCAGTGACTATTTTCTGAAAAACACAAAAATATTAACAGGATAATGTTAACTTAAAAATGCAATATCTAATAACCTACTTGTTGACTGTTGTCTGACCGATTCTCTCTGCTGTGAAAATGTTCAACATCGCTGCCGTCAAAACCTTCGTTTAGCGCGAAACTTACTTCCTTTGAAGTGGTCATTTCAATTAAATCAAGTTCAGAACTTCCTTTTCGATATGACATCGCAAATAATTTAATGCTATATCGAACATTTAAAAAAATTAAAAGTTAAAATTCGCAGCCACAATTTCAGAGCGTACTACATTGTGTAAAAATGCAGCTTTCAAAAATAGAAGAACGCTTATTATTTGTATAATAAAAGATACGAGAATGATGACGAAAGTGCTAATTGAACAGGTTTTAATTACTGCCTGAAGGCAACTTTGAGTCCGTGCCAAAAATAGTGTTTCGATATTATTATATTGAACTCATTTACTGCCATAATAACATAACTCAAAAATTTGGCGGCAAGTGAGCTTTATATTTAAAAAAATCCAAATGGTTTTTTTGAGATTATAATGCTCATTTGCTTCAACAATGACATAACAAAAATCTCGAGTTATGTCAATGCTTCAGGGCAAAAACGATAGGTTTTCTTGAAACTTAGAAAAATAAAATTAATTGGCGTAGCAGTAAAAAGTTTAATTTAAACTACAGTATTTAAATTTAAAGAAACAATCTGAAAATTATTTTTGTATTGCCCTTTGGACTAAATTCCATTTTCATTACCAGAGATTTAATTTATGCCGTATCAAAATAAAATTTCGGTAAATTTTAGATATATAGCTATTACAAAGAAATCCTATTTAAACTGTACTATCGGTAATCATATGTAGCATAATAAATGTAATTATAAAAATTTGAACATTACAATTAAAAAATTAGCAAAACTTAATTTATAACTTTGTTAATCGTATTTATTGTTTTTTTTTTAAAGCAATTCAAAAAGTTTTATAATCAATTAGTAAGCAATTATGTGTTCCTGTGTATGTAGTATATACAGTGAAGATGAAAGAAAGTAAGAAGATACGTGTATTCATTCAAGAAGAGAGCCTAAAAATAGATACAAGATTTAAAATTGTTTATGTAAAATTATAATGAGTTATGTTTGATTATTGTATTAAATAGAATGGAAAACAAAAGTTATTTTAAAAATACGTGTAATTACCTGCTACGCACGCAGTTAAGAAGCAGGAACAAGAGCCAGCAACCAAAGCGCTGAAAGCCACCTGAGCAAGATCAGTTTTTCGTTCCGGTGCCATTCCTCCGATGCAACCTAATTGAATTCCAATCGAACTAAGGTTGGAGAAACCACATAAAGCGTAAGTAGCAATAGTAGACGACCGTTCCTAATTTAAAGTGATTCACAAAATTATTCAAACATCTAATAAAAAATTTAGAAATTTCAACTGTCTTACTGATAATTCGCCGTTGTTAATCATTTCTCCTAATTTAGAATATGCAACAAACTCATTAACCACAGTTTTAATTCCAATTAATTTGCCAACTTTTTCGCAATCATCCCATTCAACGCCCATCATAAAAGCCAAAGGTGTAAAAATCTCTCCCAATAACCACTTTAGTAGAAATAAAATCATCAATATAAAGTACACAACATTAATATTAACTGTATTCAGGTTTACTTCAAATGTGATAAAATCCCAACCGACCAAAGATCCCATCCACGATAATACGGCGTCCAAAAAATAAATAAATGATATAAAAGCGATCAAGTTGGCGATAATATTCATGACTAAATTGATGGCAATGGATGCTCCGTTAGCTGCAGCCTCTAAAGCATTTCTTTCTTCCCTAAAACATCAATAAGATTATAATTAGACAAAATTTCTAAAAAAAAAATTATTTATATAATTATTAATACGCTTTATCAATTTTGATATCACTAGAAGTTGTCTTTGATTCTTCTGTCTCTGGATATACAAGTTTAGAGAATCCAAGAGCAGCTGGAGCCGACATTATAGTAGCTGTAAGCAAATGACTAGCACTTATCTGATAAAAACAAGTTAAAATTTAAAAAAAATATTAATTTTATCATTTCACCACAATTATAGTATTTACACCAAAACTGATGTATGCTGCAAGCGTGCTTCCTGCTACGTTTGCAAACCCGCCAGTCATCACCGCATGAATTTCAGATTTAGTCATCATTGGCAAGTAAGGTTTTATCATCAAAGGAGCCTCAGTCTTAAAACAAAATGTTAAATTTATAATTACAGTACGGTATTCGTACATTGTTTTTTAATTTTAAAAATATTTACCTGCCCAAGAAAAATGCACCCAGCGGCATTCATTGATTCACAAGCAGTAGTTCCGATACTGACTTGTAGCAACCATCCCATTTTTTCCACCATCCATTGCATCGCGCCATAATAAAATAAAATAGACACACAAAAACTGAAGAAAAACATTACGGATAAAACCTATTGAATATCAAAACATACAGGTATAATTTTTTATTTAACTTATTAACTAAATTGACAAACTTGAAAAGCAAAGAGTTGCGGTTGTTGGGGTAGTGCAATTGATGCGATTGTAACGTTCTCCGTTGGCAAGTTTAATGTCACATTTGTCCAACCAGTCAAATTTCCGGTTACCAAATAACCGTAAACAAAGGATGATCCGTCGTTAGTAAAATCGAGAAAAATTTGTACTTTATCTCCTAAGCAATCAAAAACTTCTTCTCCAACTGGCCATCGTAAGACAAGTAGAGCAAGTACAAATTGCAATCCCAAACCCCAAAACACATGACGCCATCGAATCTATTGTAAAATTATTTTTATGAATGATTATCAATATATCCAATTGTATATTATTTAATAAACTTTACTTGTGCAGGATATTTTGAAAATATAAATCCTAAAAGAGTTAAAACCAAAACTCCGCTGGCTGAAATTAGACGCCGACGATCATCTATCGAATCTATAATTAAAAATGTAAATATTCCACCGGCCAAGAGTAAATAAACGGCCCTACAAAACAAAATAAAATTAATTATATTGAATTTAGTTAATAACAATGCATTTGCAAATTTTTGGTCTTAAAATTATAATATCACCTAAATAATTTTCTTTAAGACCAATCGTTGAAGAATATTTCTAAAGAGCATTAATATTTACCATCGAATCCATTTTATGTCCCACAACTTATCCCAAAGTTTAGAAAGCGGATCGACCACATTTTTATAAAGCCATTTTCCAAAAAATCGTTTGAGAATTTGAAAGTAGAACAAGAAAAACGAAACGATAACTGTTAAAATGAAAAGAAATTTAACTCCATCGCAATAGCTGGAAACTTTGTGCCAGTCGTAGTGGATGGCAAAACCAAAGTAAATCCAATACAAAACAAAAAGAGTTGCGAGAAAAGCCCGTGTAACTAGTGTTTTGTAGGCCACCAGCATCCGATAGAGCCACGTTCGACCAATTACCAAAGATTTTGTTATTATGTTGGCGTTTTCCAAATCAATATCGCGTAAAATAGCCGATACGCGAGCGTTCTTCAAACGATCAGCCAATGTTTTCTGAAAATTAAAACAGTTAATCCAAAACTCAAAATATATATAATATACGGATAATAGAGATTTTACTGCAAATAAATATGGCGCTATCAAATTGAAACTTACGTGTTCGACAACATTGATATTTCTGCTAAGGTTTTCTGACCACTGACTATTTGAACTAGCCCGACGATGAATTAAGTTAGCATCGCCATTACGAGTAGTAACATTTCCATTATACAAGTGATTCAAATCGACTGGTGGAGCAATCGTGTCGGTAAATTCATAATCTTCAATATTATTTTCTTTCTCCATATTGAAAATCTCTGCGTCTAAGAAACAAGATATTTACAATAAAAATTTTATTTAAATGCGCAGTTAAATAAAGAATGATAAAATAAAATAGTCGATTGTAAAGTATTGACCCTTTATAATGTTATCGTAGCCTTCGATTAAGGTTTCGTAAAATAGTATGTTTTGGATATAAACAATATTTTATAATAATTTTTAGATGTTTAGATACATGTATTTGTTTAGATATTTTCTTAAAATTTGAATTACTGCATCTTTGTAATTATGTGGCAGGAATATTTCAAATGTAACGATGTTGTAATTTGCAACTGCTGTAAACTTTGCTACTGAACAAGAACAAGAGACCATTCATTTTGCAAATATTTTTTAGTTTTCTAACTTATAATCTTATCGCGCAAATTATTAATCGCCTTTTTTTTTTAGTTACAGTATTAATAAATCCCCCAACTAGCGGGCAATTTTAAAAAATCGCAAAATTTATTGTATTTAATTCTTAAAATTAAAAAAAGAAATTATTATTTCTGCATTAATATACGTAAGTCAATGTAAATATTTTACTGACGGGAAGACAGAGAGGTTTCATTGTATTAGTATTTTTTTGAAAAAAAAAATACAGTAATTTAAATGCGACTATCTGTGAATTAATTTAAATTTAACAAATCCATTGAAACTGCAGCCCATAATTTTAAAAAGTGGGGCTCTTAACCTTGAGGGAGAATAGGAGAAATGACAATCGCACTCATCGCAAGGAAGGCAATCTACCCTTCCAAAAATAAATTGAAATTCTATTATTAATTCATCATTTTCCCAAGATAAACCATGTCTCAATAACGGCCATCTCGAGACATTGATATTTCTGCTGAGGTTTTCTGACCACTTACTATTTGAACTAGTCCGACGATGAATTAAGTTAGCATCGCCATTAGTAACATTTCCATTATACAAGTGATTCAAATCGACTGGTGAAGCAATCGTGTCGGTAAATTCATCCTCTTCAATATTATTTTCTTTCTCCATAATTAAAATCTTTGCGTCTAAGAAACAAGATATTTACAATAAATATTTTATTTAAATACGCAGTTAAATAAAGAATGATAAAATAAAATTGTAAAGTATTGACCCCTTATAATGTTATCGTAGCCTTCGATTAAGGTTTTGTAAAATAACATGTTTTGGAGATAAACAATATTTTATAATAATTTTTTGATGTTTTGAAATTTATACCTAAATTTTAAGAAAACATTTTCTTAAAATTTGAATTTTTACCCCCTGTAAATTACAACGACAGAAATTATTTTATGAAATTTACGCGTGCGTAAGCAAACCTAGAAATTAAAAAACAGTAACACATTAAATGACGCTTAATATTATCCTTATTTGAAAATACAAATTATTTGTATAATTTTGTAATTATAAATTTAATTGCCTAGCTAGTTTCGCTATAAAAAAAAAACAAAAAAAACGTCAGCTATTTTTTAGGGGTGGAAACCCCAAACTCATGTTCATAACAATATTATTTCAATTAGTTACGCAACGTTTTTAAATGCAAACAATTTCTAATGCAATTGCTGTTAAATTATTAAAAGCACACATAATTAAAAACACAGCATTAATAATTAATCTTAACCTGAAAGATTATTATTTTATCCATAAAAATGCTTAAAAATATAAAATTCATATAAAAATAGTTAGTTAATAATTCAAATTATCTAAACTAAACAAACATACCTTATAAAAGGTGTTCAACAGCATTCAATGCAAGTCAATGAAAATATAACAGTAACCAATTTTCTTTTTTTTAAATAAAAAGACGGCAATCAAATCTATTGAACATTTTTTTCCCGGTTGTGTTCGTTGTAATTTTTATTTATCACAAGTCAAACAAGATAAACTGATAAAAAAAATCACACACGGTAATAAAAAAAATTCATTTTCAATTTAAAAATTTAATAGATAAAACAATACAATGCAGCGCAATATAGACAAAAACAAGCTGAATTCGCGGCACAACTAGTTTATTCTGATTTAGAGATAGTAGTCATTGTATTAGATTTATGAAAAAAATTTAAAAGATACATTTTTGACAGCTAAATCTAGAAGTTGACGTTAATTTTTTTATAAAATATTTACTGGAAAATGTTTTTAAAAATAAATTACTGAAACTTTCTAATTATGTAGCGGGAATATTTCAAATGTAACGATGTTGTAATTTGCAACTACTGTAAACTTTGCTGCTGAACAAGAGCAAGAGACCATTCATTTTGCAAGCATTTTTAGTTTTCTAATTTATAATCTTATCGCGCAAATTATTAATCGCCTTTTTTTATAGTTACGGTATTAATAAATCGGCCTCCTAGAGAACAATTTTAAAAAATCGCAAAAATTATTGCATTTCTTAAAATTAAAAAAAGAAATTATTATTTCTGTATTAATATACGTAAGTCCATGTAAATATTTTACTCTCGGGAAGACAGAGAAGTTTTATTTTATTGGTTTTTTAAAAAATACCATAATTTAAATGCGACTATCTGTGAATTAATTTAAAGTTAACAAATCCATTAGAACTGCGCAGCCCATCATTTTAAAAAGTGGGGCTCTTAACCTTAAGGGAGAATAGGAGAAAAGACAATCGCACACATCGCAACAAAGGCAATCGACCCTTCCAAAAATATATGAAAATTCTATTATTAATTCATCATTTTCGCCAGATAAACCAATCTCAATAACGACCACCTTGAGACATCCAGGGAAAGTTAACGAAATTTAACGTGGCTAGGCTACTCCAAAAATATTTTTAACACTCTTTCATCTGAAAACTAAAATGAAAGCTTCGAGTCATTCATTGCAACCTTTTCGTTTACTTGAAATTATTTTTCCTGTTATAAAATGATCACCAATTCTTTTGTTTTTAACGCTTTCAAAGCACTTTTTTTGTCCATTACACTGAATATCCCCGCAAATTCTTTGAAATATGTCTGTATTGTTTTCCTAAACGTGTGTTTACATGTACTGACAGCAGGTACAAGTACACAAAGGATAATAAACTAATGCATGATATACATACAATTATATTGATTTATATAGATATGGGTAAATTGCATAACAGTTGCATTAAATACCTTCATCTACAATATTTGCTTTATCAACTCAGTGCAAAACTTCGTAATAGTCAATAAAATGTACGTAATATTCATTAATACTTTTTATAGAAGTCTTACTGGAATTACGTTGATCATCTAAAAAAAAACCATTTCTTAAATAAAAATTTACCAAAAAAAATTAATGATGTACACGTATAAAATTATTATAATGATTATATTGTTTCATATGTCCAAATTTTTACAGCTTTAGTTAGCCTAGTTTAAAAAATCTAGAATGAACTGACAATACGGTGTAAATCTTAATTATTATTACTGTCTCTTTTTAATTCTTTTAAGTGCAATACTATTCAAGGTTGCAGGAAAAAACCTATACATGTACAGGGGGGAGGGGGGGGGGGGAATTTTATAATAATAATTAAACTACTATAATTATAGTACTCCTTACAGAAAAAAACTTTCAACAAAAATATTATGTTTAATAAAAATAAAATATACGAATTACTATTTTCAAAATAAAAACTTATCCAAAATGAAATATTTTTATAAAGTAAGCTTAAATTTTTGTGTAAATTGATGATTTTTACGATTGTTTACTTTTAAGTTTGTGACTAATGGCAGCGTGTACAGTAAGTAGAGCAAACAACCTTGAACTAGAATTTTATTTTATTTTTTTTTTATTTCTCTTTCATTAAAAGTTGTAAAATGTGTAGAATTTCACACCAGACTTGTCTACAGCGTGGTAACCCCTCAGCGCTAATCGCTCGCTATTATTTAATCGTAAAATCGATTAAACTCCGCTTGATGGGTCAGTGTAAATCACCCGATGCGAAATTTATTATAGTAATCGCGAATAAAATAACACCTTCCTACTCATCGTCATTTAAGCAGCGAAAACGTCGAAATTACGTGCATCTACGTCATTGTTTACAACGTCCGTCTACGCGGTCTTCACCAATATGAATCTAACATCTTGGGACGGGTAATTGAGATCTTTCCCAGCTTTCCAATTCATTTTGAACAGGTACCGGAAAAGGTGCAGGATCTCGCTTACTGTGTGCTGTACAGTAAAACCTGTATTAATTCGCAAAGCGATGCTTAAAAATGCTGCCAAACTCGAATGAACGCTTGATCCTATTACATGTACTACACTTATAATAACTCTCTGTCTTCACAAAGCAAAAAAAAAAAAAAAATGATAATAATAATAAAAATTCCCCACAGAAATAATCACTGATGTAACAATTTTTCCAAGCACGCGCAGGTGAAAATTAAACGCATCTCTGGAAAATTTGTCCGCCTGGCGTAATTATGGAACAATATGATGAAATAAATCTCTTGCCAAGTTGTCATAAAAATGTCTTTGAGCATAAATCATTATTTACTCTAATATAATTATTTAAACTTAACAAGTAAACGTAATAAAATCATTCCAGTTTACTCTACCTATTATTGAGCATGATCACTTAATCATTTGCAATACAGTAGGCTACAGTAACCGTACACATGTATTTCAAAATTGTTATTTTAAATCATTTTATTAAGAATGGGAAAAAAAATTAAATTAATAACCAAACAAAAACTTTTTTTTAATTTTTTTCATTTAAATTATCTTATAAAATTATGATTAATTTCATAATAAAAACACTGTACCGGTACGTTTCTATTTAGACCTTTTTTTTAATATAAAAAAATAAATAAATAAACATTCGCTTACGTTTTAAATAGTCATTTACGTTTTTAACCTAAAATAATTCTTTTTCTTAAATATTTTCTGAGAAATTTAATGTGAATTATTGGCTATTTTGTTGACGATAAAAGAAAATAAAAACATTTCATTGACGTCAATCTACTTTCCCTAGATATAAAAAAAAAAATCCGCAACGCATATTGTCTTCCTGTATAGCTATTGCACAAACTGATAAACATAAATAAACTACAAAATAATATTAAAAGTAATGTTTAAAAATAAGGTCGTTTAATAAAAAAAAAATTCCCCAACGTAAATGAAATTCAACAAAGCGTCGAATAAACCGACACACAATGTCAGCTGATAATACGTCTTAAAATTGTGAAAGAAATTGAAAAAAAAAAAAAAAGAAAAAAAAAAGTCGCGGAACTCCTGCTTGTGGCACGTAGTTTACGATCATTATTATTAAACACACCTTGAACTTGAATAAAAGAAACAAAGGTGTGAGAGCGACCGGTATCGCACTTGAATATTATTAAGTGCGATGCTTCACATGATATGGAATAATAATTCAAAAAAAAAAACCGAATGAATGAACATGTCCTTCGCACTCCTACGTTACAATCTCTTGAGACGAAGAGAAAGAAGAACCGGGAGAAAAGAGTTAGAAAATGTGCTAGTTGGAAAAACCCATGAGCCTCAAATAAGATTGGCATTACAATTAAAAAGATATTTTAATAACGGTCTACGTTATTTATACATGCACGTTGGATTTTTTTTTTTAACTCCTTCTTTAAACCGGTCTACAGTCAAGTTTGTGACATAATTATTATTATTATGTTTCTATAATAATTACAAAATGTCTTTAAATAATATATTATTTAAATAAAATGCAGACTTACACATAATTTAATAAACTACGGAGTATAACTTTATCAGTGAAATTTGGTTCACGTGCTATTGTTTATTTCTTATTCTTTCACAATTTTTTTTTTTTTTTAAGAAGATCTAATGTAAAAGCAAACTTTTATGAGTATAAAAGTACGAAACCGACGTCTAAAATATAAAATATCGGTAAACGAGTAAAAGTTGATTTACTGTATTTACTTGGGACGTTATCAAATTGACAAGAAAAAAAAAAGTAAATATTGACATTAATGTCTGATATTTGTTACCAAAACTTGATGATTGCATTAATTAAGATATACAAATTAAAATGGCAGTTTCAAAATTATTTTGATTTTTAATTAGAAATCATAAAAAATAAAAATAAAAATACTGTAAATTGAAGATAGCGATAATCGCTTATGACAGAAAGACGAATATTTCGCTCATTACAATAATAATAATAATAAGACATAAAAATCATATTTGTGAAATAATTATTAAAGAAAGGATAGAGGGCAATTTGTGCGTTAAAGCGTTTACTGTTTACACGTTAAATAAAAATTAGAAACTACGTGCGACGACACTGTGATAATCCCGGAACTTTCTTATTTACGCACTATTCTTTATTTTTAATTGGTAAACTCATCGATAGGGAAAATGATTAGTTCTGACCTCTTATATCCATCACATTATATTATTGTTCGCTTTTTTTTTAGAAAAATTACTCACTCCGTTATAAACGTGGGCCAAAAGTATATAATATAAAATAAATTAATCGGATTTAAAAACGCGGAAAGAACTTTTAAACGCCTTGAAATAATGGAAAATGATTCATTATCGAATTTATTTTATAAGAATAAAAGATAATGTAATGCAAACTCTAACGAGCTTATTGAATATTCCTCCCACACTATTACATACAATCTATACATTCATTTGTTTTGGATATAAAGTTAAATATTTTTCTGGAACATCTCGAGATCTAATTCTGGCCAATTTTAAATAGCTCCTATTTTGCATTTGACCAATTCGCAGGAAAGTGTTTTATCAATTTCATAATAATTAATTTTTGCATAAAATTTAAATTTTAGAGGAAGCACTTATCCGGCTTATTATTATTTTTCTTCTACTCAATTACCGTATAAACATTATTGAATACTGTAGTTCTTTTTAATGTAGGCGTTCTGTGCGCTGGATGACTAGGCATTAACAGTCGGTCTGCCATAATACTATTGAAGGTACCCCATGACACAAGATACAAAATCAACGTCATTACTAATCTCTCTACTCTTCAACATTTGTTTTGCTTGCTCAAAATAATAAATATAAAAACAAAATTGTAAAAAATGACAGTCAATATGTGCTTTTCTTATTCTATATGCACAAATCAGGACTTATATATTTAGCACTTTGTTTTGATGACCACTAAGTTTTTCACATTTTATTCAAAAAATATAAAAATTGAATAACAATTATAAACATAATTACATCCGTATCCATCCAATATATTGCATAAAAAATAATTATTCCCCTTTTTTTTTCTAAATTTTCAAAAATAACAGGATATCTCTATTGACTGAATTTGTTACGAGATTATTCAACAAAATTAATACATGTAATGATAAAAAAAATAGTAATAAAAATTAAAGTTTACCAACTCAATTTATTTTGCAGTTCAGTTTTGAGTTATTTTAGTAAATCATCTGCACAATATTGAAATATTTGTTGCATCATTTTATAAAGAGCATTTGTAACCCCATTTAGTGCATTTAAACAACGTAGCTTCTAATTTTAAATGTTTACCCTGCAAACTTCACTCATATTCGCCACTAATAACCGCATGAAAAATAACTGTGGAGAACAAATTGAGCTGAAGTTGAAAAATTATCATTTAAAATGCTGTTGTTTTTAGATTGCCAATATTTACAAAACTAGAGATATCCTGTTATTGCTGAAAGCCCTCAAATAAATTCGGCTAAACTATATTTAAAAAAAAAGATTTTCTTTCTTTTAATTATTGCTAAAATTTTGTTAAATCTGAGTACAGTATTCTGCTAAACCGTATTCCTACTTGCTAATTATTTTTTTTTAGTAAAATTTAAATACTGTAGTTCTTTTCTTATTTACCAAAATAACTACCCGGTAACTAAAAGACCATAAAATGTCATGATGTATGCATAATTATTTTGGTGTAGCTACCATTTTGATGATGTTATCGTTTGTATAGAGAGGAGGAGTGAGATTCAATAATTAAGAGTGGGAAGGAAAAAAAAACAACTTTCAATATCATTGATCTGTGATAATAATAAAAATAAACTTTTTTCATTCCTTCCAAATATGGTAAGAAAATCATCGAATAATCTACGGTAGTCGATGACATTTTGATTAAAACCATGCAAATACGCGTCAATGATATCACAATAAAAGCCTACGACTGCAAACAACTCTAACCATTGATTAAATAATCCCTGCCCACGACTTTTACCAGCGTGAACGGATCCAAAACTTCTCATCGGTTAATCGATTTTTTTATTTTTGTCCGCTTTTACCAATCTTCCATTAATATTACGGTAGTAATTTTCGTAAACTTAGAAGAAGAAAATAAAGAAAAAGGATGATCCTGCCACCCACCACCCGTCAATCAGCGCCAAACGGCGTAATTCTGACGTCGGTAACTATGACATAAGATTATTAATCTTTTTGCCGTCTACTGTTTCAATCTTCTTCACCTTGCCCTCCTATTCCTACCCGATCACCCAATACCTTTTTTTTTTTCCTGTTCATTCCAAGGTGATTTACACTAGCTCTCCAAAAGAAAACAAATATAGTCTTGTAAATACCTATTGCTGTAGGCCTACTTTATTCTACGCGTGTCATAATAAATATGATAGGCCTACTTAGTCATTGATTAATTTAAAAAAAAAAACCCAAAAAAAAATTTATTGTATTTAGACCAATCGCAAATGACTAATCAATGTTGAATACGTGCAGCGAAATACTATATGAGAATTATATCGCTTTTTTTTTTTTTGAACTAAAAACCTGTGTTTCTAACTTTTGTTCAATCATTAGACAACATGTTATTCAATAACAATTACCAATAAAAAAACACTGCTTTTTTCAACATAAATATTTAACAATGTTTACATTATGTGACACTATCAACTATCAGAGAAAAAAACAATAAAAAAATTTCGATGGAAAACCCTTGTTTCAAATACGAATATCAATCGATTATTGGTGCAAAAGCCAGGTAGAATATGTATACAGTATTTCTTTGGAAGATTCGATTTTATCTCTCAGTATACGTACTATTCAGCACGCAATGATAAGTCATGGGCATTTAATGTGTTCATTTTACAAGGTATTAAACATTTAGGCTATCTTTGCTCTTTGGGAAACCCAAATATAAAAGTTAACCAATAAGATTAAGTCGATCAAGTAATATTATTCTATTTCACCTTCATATTATTTTCGAAGTCTTTGTCAGTGAGTCTAATTGTAATTGTCTGGATACAATATACATGTACAGTACTGTACATTTGTAAGACAATTAAAACGCGTGAAGTATACGAAGACCGCTTTCCCCCATTCAAACTCAATTTTTCTTCAGCCAATTAGACCGCATTTTCAAGTTTAATTCAAGTCATTAAACTGTCAAGAGAATGATTTTTTGACTAGTTAGGTTTACACGTTTTAAGTAAGTTTTGAAACAATGTTTAATAGTAGGTTAAACATTTAAGCCTTAAACTATAAATAAAGTATATTCTACAAGTACGCATGAATCGCAGCTAAATTAAACAGATGTATACAGTAAATTTATTTACATTTGAGCAAATTCATCGTTTAACCCAGTGCCGGTAAAATAAATCAGACGCAAAGAAAAACTCAAAAAACTAGGCCTACCTAAATTGTTGGCTTCCAATTTTCAGTCAATTTTGATAATATTCACCCATCACTTAATGATGCTAAACGAGAGTTGGAAAACAATGGAAGCCTAGAAAGAAAGAAAAAAAGAATTAAAAAATTACTTGTATTACCTGTACTAGTAATTGTTCACGTAAAAAATAATACCGCATACAGTAAATTAACTAGTATAAGAATACATGTACAAAAAAACCACAATCGCATTAATTTTTAAACTATGGTAAACCTTTTCATAATGCTATACATTTCCAATAATTATCGCCTAATAACTATTTGTTATACAGTATTGCTTATGACCAGTGCTGCTTATGACGTATAAACTGCAAATAGTAGCCGATACACGTAGTTAGTGATAATAAAGCAATGCCCAAAAACACATCCGATTTTAAGCCTATAGTAAAACCTAGAATTTTACAGAGCCTAACCAAAGGGTATGAACCGATAATATTTTTCATTAAAAACTAAATAATATTATATTTTACAATATTTTAGTTTTCTTAGATTAATTGCTGGAATTTCCAATACGATTGCCACCTCAAAATAAATTCAACGACATTTGTTTATGTTAACTGGTTTTGTTTTTACGTGCGTACTAAATTACTGTATATAGATCAATCAGTAACAATAATTACTACTGTATGTATGGAATTGGTTTTTTTCATTAGTATAATAGTAAATATTGTGATAATTCCCGAGTTATTATTATTATTATTATAACTACCGCATTTTAAATGTCATTAAATAGTTTAGTTTATTTTGCTTCCGTCCGGAATAACTCGAATCGGGTTTTCCGAAACGCTCGACTCACTTCCAACTTCTCCATCATCGGAATATTCAATCAAGTTAAAATGTCGTAGAGTACACACGCCTAGACAGTTAGACTACAACAGTATAGCCGTAAACTGTATGAAATTTTAAAAAAATAAATAAATAAACAAATAAAAAAAGATTTCGAATAAAAACATGCCATCATAATATTAATAAGTTTACCATTAATTTAAAAATCCATTTCATTTAATTAAATAATCACGTTTCTCATGGAAATATTATTTCGACAAAAAAATCATACCAAAAAAAAAAAAAAAAAAAAACGCAAATCAAAATAAATCTAGTTTTCTATTTAATTTCATTTTTGGTACGTACTGTATTTTCATCATTTTCGAAGAGCATTATTTTACTAAAAAATTTATATTTCTAAAATCAGATAAAGACTAAAACTGCTTTTTTTTAATTTAAAAAAAAAAATCGAATAAATCTATTTTAAAATCAATAATTTTTTTTGTTTTTTTTGGCCTTGCTCCGGCCTCTTCCCGATCACGTAAACACTTGATTGACGTCATATTCATACCGTAATTCTACGGTCTACAAGGTTAACGAGATATGAGCGGCTAGAAGGCAGGAACCAGTGCCCTTCTTCATTTCTTATGCAAGTGTAAATTCAATAATTTGAAAACTGCAGTTAAATTATCAAGAACGTGCAAATTTGAGTTTCATTCATGCAACTTATTACCGACTTAAAACGGCAAAACGCCATAGAAAATGTAATTGTAAGGGTGGCCCACAAAATGCATGTGCTCCCCCGTCTTAACACACCCTTAACACCTTTTTTTTTGAGTCTCAATCATGTGAGGGTTTATTCGCAGAAAGAAAAAAGAAAATATGAAAGAAGACAATGACGTCAAGAGATGAGCAGGTGAACCTGTCTATTGTAATGATGAAACAGTACCTGTAGACCCGTAAAAACGTTTTCCGTCACGCTTTCACTTTTTCATTTCGTACAAACCTACGCGTAACAACTAGTTTTTTTGTTGTTTTGCGCTAATCTAAAAATAGCAATAATAAACCGGTAAGCAGTTATAACGTTGGAGTTAATTTATACAATCGGTCATTT
The DNA here is from genome assembly GCA_034692225.1 of Polydesmus complanatus. Lineage (NCBI taxonomy): Eukaryota > Metazoa > Arthropoda > Diplopoda > Polydesmida > Polydesmidae > Polydesmus > Polydesmus complanatus. The sequence goes on from JAQGAZ010000822.1 coordinate 41,078, forward strand.
TGTTCAATTCAAAACAGCCGATTCATTTCAAGCATGAAGTCAATTCTAATCTACCATTACCTAACTTCAACGTACTGTAAATGTATTAATATATTGTTTAAAAATTAAATCTTCTAAAACAAAAATTAAAAGGAAAATTATTTCATCCCCAAATTTTAGTAAAAAAAATTCTAGTACCGGTATATAAATAAAAAATAAAATAAAAAAAATGTCTTTCCGGATTTATTTATTTCTGAGTTGTGCCAATATTGAGAATCTCATCTCAATTTTGATCGCGATAAATTCGAATAAGATCAATTCGAACATTCACTAAGATGTAAATATGACATCAGGTATTTTAACTAACTTGATGAAATACAGCAATACCCCAATATTTTTCGCGCTTATTCTTTCCCCTCTGGAATTATTTTACTTCATCGTTTTAAAAATTTAAAGTTTACAAAAATAAATCTTTCGCGCAAATCGATCCAAACGTAAAACCATAGACAAATTGACATAGAATGAATTTCAAATCCTGTAATTGAAAAAAAATCCCATGTATCTGAAATCAATTAACGCCTAATAATATTATTAGAATAATTAATACTGTATACTCGAACCAAAAAACCTATGAAACCTAAGTTATGGGTCAATCAGGATAATACGACAAAAACCTATAATAATTATTGACGATTCATCCTATAATTGAGTTTTACTATATTCAATAAACAAAAAAATATGCTTGATTAATCCGTTAATTATACAATTTTAATAAAGTGGCTTAATTAAAAAACTATTGGCGTTTCTCATCTGATTTTCTACCCGCATCTATCGCTTTCACCATGGTAAATCCATAACGTTATCAATTCATCAAATCAGAATTAAATGGGAATTTTCATTAACCTTTAATGAAAGAAGTAAGGAACTTCTTCGCTTCCAATATTATTATTGTTCACTTTAATTTAAAAATAAAATATTACAAACTTTCTCAATACCGTATACATTTTTTGGTAAATTTAATGACTAAATAAAATTTGGGAATGCACGTTGCCTTTAAATTTTATCCATAAAAATTGCGGGAAAGTATTTGAGGAAAAACGAAAAACGGAAACTAAAATACCGGTAAATATTTAAATGTCAGATAAAAAAAAAAAAATTTTGTAAACAATAATTGTTATCTTTAAAGAAAAATCATTCCACCTCCGACGGAATTTTGAGATTAAAAGGTATATGGACCGCGAGAGCTAAATTAAGAAATCGAAATCGAGTAGATCAATAATAATATCGTCCTTGGTCAAAATTTATCAAATGTTTGGACACACCCTCTTTTTTTAATAGATAAAATTAGTATTCAAATGAACTTCGTACGTAGTAAACAGCATTCTACAACTTTTTCCGTGTTGATAAAATACTAAACACTTCGCAAATTTCCTGTCAACTCATTTAGAAAAAATGAAAACAAAATGTTATTAACGTACGCGCAGGAAACCGTTTAGCGCTAAACATCTTTGGAATATCCCCACAAATTAATTTTTTTCAATTCCCATTTTCTTAGGTAATAAAAAAAAAAAAATCTGCATGCATATATGTAATATGTATTTTAGAAATTATTATGCGTATGAGATCATCCGACACGACTGGGAATTTCATTACAGGGTGTACGATCTTTCTTTGCTTCAGGTATAAAACAATGTTTATTAAAATCGGATTTCAAAATATAATAATACTGACAATGATAGACGGATGAATCGTTGGCTATTAAACGTCTGCAACAATTGGGGTTTTCCACGAGCCACCAAAAATGAAACAAATAAACAAACACAAAAATAGTAATACTTGAACTTTTCTTTTGTTAAGTTTACGTCAAAATAGAGCTGCAAATGCATTGAGAACGCTAGAATATTATAACAAAATCCGTTTAAATTTGCATGGACATACGCGTTTACCAGTTAGATGAAACAAAAACATTTACAAAAATGCTATTATTTTTTAAATCAATACCGGTATAAGTCACAAGATTTTTCTATAGTGTATCATTTTGTTTGGAATTACTAATAGTTATCAAAAAGGTTTTTTTTAAGAGATTAAAGTTTATCAGCCTGAGGAGTACAAAGCAAAACAAATTCAGAGTCACCGAGTAAATTTGAGAAGTGAAAGTCACCAAGTGCGAGGCGATTGCTGTGTGGCTTAGGCGTTTTTGCCTCTCGTTGAATAATGCTTAAAAACCTCTTTTTTTTTTTTTTGATTCTTGCACAATTACAATTTTAATTGCCGCAAAAGTAACGTTAAAAATTGTAAAACATCAAAAAAAAAAGGTATTTCCCACAAAATTCCCTACTATTCAATTTTAAAACCTTTCGTACAGTACCGGTGCTAAATATTCCCTAATGCTAATACGGAACCGGTATCGGTAGTGAATTTGTGGTAAGCTTTTTTTCTTTCGTTCCACTTTTTTAAAAAAATTCAATTGCGTCCCGTGAGGGCAAATTGACAGAACAATAAAAATCTTAATTACAATCCCTGGTGAGTATGTAATAAAAAATTCAAATCGATAAAAATTAATGTTTCAGTTCACAAACAAGACAAATCGTAACAAGTCACCTCTTTCGTAACACTTCTTATTTCGTCAATGTTTAAATTTTTATGTTTATCTTTTGTATGAGCAACAATTAAAAAAAAAATTGATTATTTCTAAACCCATAATAATGTCATAAGTAAGAACTTAACTTTTAAACATGCGAAGATAATAGAGAGATTGCGGTTTAGCTTTTTACCTCGTTCTAATCCTTAACTCTAATGCGTATGGCGTTGGAGTGGGGACTTTGGAACTTTTTTTAGCACAGATGTCAATGAAGTAAAAAGTTCGAAAGTCCACACTCCAACGTCATAAACATTAGAGTTAAGGTTAAGAACGAGGTAAAAAGCTAAACCGCAATCTCTCTAATATGCAAAGACCATATATTTTTCATGCATAAGAAAATTAGGCGAAAGTAAGGAACTCGCGGCAAATTGTGGAACCTGGGTAAAAGTAAAATAATAAAAACCGATAAAGAATAATAGGGAAATATCTAAAGAAAAAAAAACAAATAAAAAATGGTAAAGGTAATGTACCGAAAACCAGGGCCGTGCTAAGGGGGGGGCGAAGGGGGCGCAGGCCCCGGGCGCCAACATTTAGGGGCGCTGAATTCGCAAA
>JAQGAZ010000823.1:0-44143 GCA_034692225.1 Polydesmus complanatus
AAGCGCCACTCGTGCTGTGAGGCACGGTTTGTGCTTTATAATGTCATGCCCGATTAAAATCGTGTTCAAATCGTTTTTAAATCGGCCTGGGTCATAGACTAAACAAGACCCAAATACTCTTACGTAAGTTTGACATGCAAATGACGGGAAGTTACTTATAAAGAATTCGTTTTTCCGAAACGTATTTGCTGGTGGGAACGAGGCTCGACATTATTGTAATATCTGAGTTTATTTAAATAGAGAGAGTAAAGCTGAACGTTGCTAAATCACAAATTTCAAAACGACTTATGAAATACATAATATTGTATAGAAGTAGCGTCGACCAAATAGAGATGTAATAGACATTTTCAGTTTACGAAAAACGATAATCGATAAAAAAAAAACTGTTTTACGTATATTTCACAGTTCTTCTAAACAAAACCTTGATGCCATTTTTAATATACTCGTTCAATACAAACAAATGTCGTGGTTGAGGAAGTGCGAGGAAAAATAGCACTGCAATTAGTTATTTAGTTCTTCACAAACGAATTTGTTAATTGAATTTTATCCAGTTCAACTCGGATGAATTAGAAATAACATTTAGTAAAAAAACGCACGAAAAAAATAATAAAAATATTATACGGTACCGGTAATGTTCATATATAGCTGAACGAAAATATGAAAAAAAAAATTTACAAATTCCATTCAATTTATTTAGCAAGCTATAACTTTTATTTACAATAATTATTAATGATTCTAAAATTTTGATATTGGAACTTATGAATTTTTTTTTTATATTAATCAAATAATTATTATTCAGAATGTCAAGAAATCGAGTTTACAAATGCATTTTACTGAGCTAACTTTACTTATACAGTACTATTAATTTTAAAAAATATATTTGGCGAAAGCAAAACGTATCGAATTGCATTTTCCGCACTAAAAAAAATCTCATTTAATCTTCAAATATTTTCTTGCAATAAAAATCAAAAATAATAAAAAAAAAAAGACTTCGCGAAATTGGAAAAATATTATTATGCGTTTCCATCGATTCAAATAGGTAGCGGTATATGACTGAGACTACTGTGCAACTCAATATAATAGTAATTGCAATTCTAGGTTGAAACTTGAATAACAAAATCGTTCCGTACCGGTATCTTTTTTTTTTTATTTATTTAAAAAAAAGTATATACGTCGAGGAAAAGAACTTCGTTAAGGAAGCTTCAACAAAATCATCCGAGTAGCATAGACGAGCGTTGACATTGCTGATGAGATTGCGTTGAGCTCAAAGTGCCGATTAGAAGAATACTAACCCAATTAAATTATAATTAATTCATGCCAACGCTTTTATCACTCGTCGTCATTTTCTTTTTTTATTTTATTCTGATAAATATTTTTTCTTTAAAAAAAAAAAACAAGAATGTGCTGTGCGTATTCCATCATCCCGTGACACGATATTCGAGCAGTTTCCAGCATCATTCTCATTTTTTTTTATGATTTTTTAAAAAAAACTTTTTATACCGTACGGTACACAAACTTCAATATTCTCCATAAATTTTTAATAAGAAAACCATCTACAAAAATTTTTATCTCTCAGTCTAAGAGAGCTTTCAAATTCAATGAATTTAATACCTCGTTTGTAAAAATGCAAGAAAAATGCGCTTTTAATTTTTTTCCCCCTTCCTTCTATATATCCCGTTTGTAGTTTTATAATCGAATTAATAAAAGCTATAAACGTTTTTTATTCCCTTTTTTTTAAAAAAAAAAAATATATATATATTCCTCCCTCCACTTTTCCTTCAACCAAACCTAAAAATGATTTTGACATGACTCGTATAAAAGGATAACAAATGACACGAAAAAAAGGGAAGAAAAAAACATTTTTTTTTTCTTCTATCGATTTTTCCATTCAAATAAATAAAAAAAAAAAAAATTTCTCAGGCTTTTAAAGTTTCATCTAAAACCTTTGGAATGAAAGATGGCTGGAGGTAAAGATCGTTCGAGAGGCAATTTCCTATTAACTGCTCGTTTACTATGTTTTAAATGCTCGCTGGCGCCGTCAAATAAGCACTCGAAGAAAAGAAAAAATCGACTAAATAACGAGTAGCATCTGTTAATATTAAATTAAGAATTATTATGGAATAAAAAATGAATCCAATCTCAATCTACCTTACTATGGTTCGAAAAATGCTTTCCTCTCAATAGTTCAACCCTCGAATAAAAAAATTAATAAACCAAATACGGTGTAATAATTATACCCCTACTTCAAATTCAAACATTGTAGTTAATAAATTGAAATGGAATAGGGTAAAATTAATACAAAATGTACCGATAAACAATTTCAGTTTGAATAATAAAAATCTCTCATAAAAAAGATACCAAGTACATGTACATTTACAATTATTTGATTTTATCTTTTTAATTGCTTGCAGACAAAATAATTAATTTTGTAATTGCCAATACGTTTGGAATTTTGCATTTAAATAAATCTCATTTCTATTTATATATAAAAAAAAAATAAAGCAGTTTAAGAAGTACCGATAAAGAATTTAGCAGCGTAATGCATCTAAATAAATTTATAAACAAAATTTATCTCTTTGTGGTAAATTTCCTCCCCATTAAATCATCAATAAAATTTCGTCTGGCTTAAGAATTAGAATTCTATTTTTGCCCCGCCATCGGCATGATTAAAACTGCTAATTCATAAATATCAATTAGCGAAGAGAAACAGAAGCGTAGCTATATTTCTCGTTTAAAAAAAAGCTTTCGAGCATCACTTCTATTACTCTTTATTAATAATTAAAAGTAGAATCTGCGATCTAAAACCAGGCAAAATGATTTAGTATTTGCGTAAAGACTATCTTTTTATTTCCCGCTTTCTCTCGATAAAATATCCAGAGTATAATAATTTTCTTTCAAACTTTTCCACGAATGTTCTCATACGGCATCTCCCGACTGCTGCATGAAAGAAAATATTTTCTTCAATTTCCTTATCGCTGCCAGCGCTAACGGCCAAGCTACAAGTTTCTCTCCCTCCCATCTATCAGAAGCCCAATTTAATTTTAAAAGAAAGCAATTGCGGATCCGAACACAAAGAGATGAAGAAAGAGAGAGAGAGAGGAACGTCAACAGCCGCGCTCAAAACCCTTCAATCATCAAATTCCAGCTCATTCAATAAGATATAACATTAATCGACGGAAGGCCCAACTTTTTATTAAAAGTTACAACTTTCAATTTGGCAATATACTCCTGGCCCTGGCTTTATTTGCCGCCCACCTCATCAGTTGGATGATTTAGTTCTTATCAAAAAGATGTGTCGGCTGCCAACTTTAATTATGAAATAGCCTTTCTTTTGAAATCCTCGGTTGACCTTAACCAAAGAATAAATCTTCGAAGGAAGAGGGGGGAAAATAGAAAACAAATTGCAAAAGAAGTTTAAGTTGGTGGTAAAACTACCCAACTGTGAATTGCAGAATATTTAAGAAATTTATACCGAAACAAAAATGCAAAAGTCTTAAAAAGTTCTTAGCAATAAACAAACCCTTTCATAATACATATACTAGTACAACAATAAATCTAAGAACAAAAATGGTTAATTCAATTTAGTTGATACTCACTTAAATATATTCATAATATTATATTGTGTGCACATAAATAATCCAAATATTTCAAGGAATCATGAAAATACCTTAATTTAACGACTTTTTTTTAAACATTAAATTGTTCTATTTTGTATTCAATACTTTAGCCTACTCAACTCACGTATTATACCCACTCAATGTGCCCTGTATATTTAAATATCAGTTTAAAAAAAAAATAATAAAATCAATAACGATTTTTTTGTAGCTGTTCAGCAGTTGCATTAATTTTGTTAACCCCATTTGTTAGATACTCGTACAGCAAATTTAGAGAATAGATCGAGGAAATTAAAATTACGAGTACAATGAGCAGTTTATCTTAAAAATAAAAATTATTCTAGGAAAGTTTAAAATTAGCCAAAGTTAAGCGCCATGCTAAAGTGACAAATAGCTTTTCCTGCGACTAGGAGGAAACGGGAAGAGGGAAAAAAAAGTGTTAGAAAAGAAAAAGTAATTCGGTATGCACAGGCAGGCGTACATTACATTTCTATAAATCGCCTGATAAAAATTCCGCCGCTCTTCCAAGTGCGAAAGTAAGATGTATAACCCCAAAAAAGTGTGTGTTGGACTACAGGAGCGTAATTAAAAGCGATAAATCAGTTAAAATATGCGATTAATTCGAGCGAGCTTTTATAAATGCGTTAAACACGTTGGAAGACGAAGAAGTTGCAACGAAAGAAAGAAAGAAAGAAGAAGAAAAAAAAATAGCTCTTTTACCAAATTAATTTGCAGATCATAAAATTTAAACATCTGTCTCTCCGCATCACAGCATCTGTTATATTCTCATTAATCGAGAGAAGAGAGAAAGAAATCAATTCCCGCATTTTTTGGGGATTCTCATTTCTAACGATTGATTTCACTAATTAAAATTAAAATGCGAGTAAATAAACGAGAGTTCAACCTTCTTTTTTTTTTTTAGCTCAATTAATAAACGCGTGTACAGTAAATTAAGAGTTAAGTGGCATTAATCTATACTTAAAAGATTCCAAATTTAGTTGATTCTAGTCATAGATCTATAAAATTCATCGAAATGAGTCCCGAGAGGAAAATGAAACACCCCAAAATACGCTCAAAGGTCGGATAAAGATCGTCGTTCAATCACATTTTATTAGAAAATCTATCTCAAATAATTCCCTCTTAATTTTCACCCTTCCACCTTGGAGTAATAAAAAAAAAGTTCTTTATCAAAATAATAAGAATTTTACAATTTTTCATTTTCTTGCGGAGAACAACACCAATTAATGAAGCAATGCAATTTAATATTATTACTGGTACGTTAAGCCTCATATTTTAAGTTTTCAATAACTTACAGTAAATGCATTCTTCGAACACACACTTTTATATTCAATCGTAAGAAGCATTTCAAGTAAATAAAACCGCATTGGAAAAGCTATTTGCGTTCATTACACACAGGAAGGCTTACGTCCCAAATAATTAATTAAAATATCAGTACCGGTTAATTTATACTGCAATTCTACTAGTTATTGTTTATAAAATTTCCCATTTCTATGTTTTCCAAAGTAACAAAACGCAGAAATGAAAATTTTAAAGCCAAACAAATATTAATGATAATGCAAAATCATTTAACGATTTAATATTAAAATTTACCTCAATATTAAAATTTACATCGACATTATTTTTAACTAAAACATCAAAAGATTAATGTACCGCATTTAAATAATCAATAATGTTCAACGCAAAAGTTTACGAGTTACTGTGTGCTAGATTAAAAATTTAATCAAGTTTTTTAAAACTCGGTTAAAGAAAACATGTTATCCGAAAGCGCACAATTTAAAGACTTATTAAAATTCAATAAATAAATTAATACTTGCATTAATCTGGCAAAAAATGTTTATAACTGCGGCTTATACAAATGTCAACAAACGAAGGCACATTTAAATTTTTTTTTTTTTTAAAAAAAACGAAAAAAAGAAAAAAGGAATCAGAAAAAAGCAGATGAGATTTTCGCACAATAAAATTCCCAAATAGTAAAATAAAAATTCTAAAAAAGTTTTTCTAACTTAGACTGACACTCTTAAATGTGGATTAAGACAAGATTTCTTTCCTTCAGCAAATGGCAACTGAGAAGTAAATCAACATAATTGTCTCTTCCAAAGCGTTAGAGCTCCACTTTTGATCGAACTAAAGAGAAAAAAAAGGGAAATCGAAGAAGAGATAAAGCTACTGCAATGAGCATCCTTCTGTCTCTCGTGTGTCCCGCGCAACACACATTTAGAAAAAAAACCCCGATTTATCGTTTCTCCAAGTCTCAACTTCGTTCGTCGTAACTAACCTCGACAAAAAAAGAAAAAAAAATACGATTGATCGAGATTCCATCGTAGAATCGGGAGATTCATCTTGCATGTGCAGCGTCACCATTATCTAACTTTCTCCAGTTTTTATACCGCTCGTTAAATCTGAGTTGTTTTTTTTACGACTAAATCGACTGGTACGTAACGCCACTACGTAGTGTCAGTAGAAGTTTGTCACTGAGCGTGACTTAGACCGGTCGAGTCAGCCTAAGAATGAAGCTGATGCAGTCTACAGTAAGTCGACGATGATAATGATGATGACGAAGCCAATGATAAAAAGACAAAAAAAAAAAAAGCCTATACGAATTATATCGTTTAAGACTACCCCCAATTTTATCTCCGGAAATGATTACAATAAAAAGCTTTATTCTCCTCTGCCTCTACCCTTCTCATTCCCGCCTTTTATACTCTTCAATTTTTTTTTTTTTTGCTTTCTTCCTCTCTCTATCTTTTGAGAGTACAGTATACGTTCGGCCATCTTCAATTCCTATTACGTATACAGGTCATGTAGAAAAGCCGTAATAGGATGTGAAAGCGAAATGGTGAAGGCGGATGGTAATATATATCTAACTTAATCTGAAATTTGGACTTAATGTGGATATACTAAAAGTTTTTCTTCCATCTCTCACTTCGCTGTTCGTCTTAATCTACTTCTTTAGATAATTTACTCGCTGGGTTCCTATCTGTACTTTTCAATTCTATGAAACCAACCCCCGGCCTTTCTTACTGCCTATTATACCGGATGACGATTGCTACAAACATTATTTTCTGGTTAGACTTTACTGACTCTAAACACATAAATCTATGTCCGACTACAATTAATCAAATGAAGAAAATAAAGTCGCTATACTAAAAAAAAATACACCGGTACTGTACTATACAAGCACAATGTTTTTATATTAATAAAAAAAAACCAACAACAATAAGAAAACACATAAAAAACAATATATAAAGCTTACAACTCAATAAATTTAGCGAAAGATAATTCACTGTACTGTATTAGTAAATGCCTTCGTTTACTTTAAACCTTACGTACGAGTACATTGTATTTACAAATATATACTGTATTGTACCAAATAACCAACTGAAAATATTGCTAAAATAAATTTGCTAAATGTTCAAAATAGTTCTGCTTGCTCCTTAAAATACTCTCTCAGTATTGGATAGAAAACTTGCACTCTTAATAGAAACTCTCTTTTGTACGCTACGATTTAGACAACTATTTCGTTAAAAATAACTTAATACTGTACCCAAATAAAAATAAATAAACTTAATGCTACCGTTGATGCGTAAGTAGAGCCAATTTCTATTAGAATTATTTTTCAACTTCGTCTATTAAGGTGAAATTTATTCAGCGTTTTCAGTCAACTTTTATAGCCCGAAGAAACATCATACCCATTGTTTGCAATAACAGTGGTGATTAAATTTATACACATCCCGTATACAAAATGAAGGTGCCAGTATTAAAATAAAACAAGTCTTGCAAACGATGTACTGTAGCTTCCTGACTATCCATTCACGAAGAAATTCAATTCAATAATAATATTTATACACGCGCGAAATACCAGCGTGAAAACAAAGTAAAGTTAAAATGCTGTAAATTTCTTAAATTTTATTTAAGTTAATGCAATTTATTCTCCCGTACAAAAGTGTTCTTTAGAGGTAAAAAGTCGGTTCAAAGTTGTAGAAATACTCTCAGAGTCACGAACGTCCACAGTAAAAATTATTTTGCGACCCGACTCAATTTAAAATGTCGAGAAACAATGATAAATTCAAACATGCGTTAAAAAAAGTCTAAAAATGGTAAATAAATACAGTAAATAAAAAAAAAAAAGACAAAGCCGTAGGAATAGGTTTTTCATTAGGTTTTAAGTGCGTGATGCACTTGTAAAGTGCAGTCGTCGTTAACCCCGTTTGAAAATTGATTAGACCATTCATTAAATATCTTATGTGTGTGTGTGCAAATTCATTTGGAAACGTAGCACATTTCCACCAGTAGCGTCTAGAGGAACTGAACACTTTCAGGCAAGGAAACGCGGAGGACAAGCGTCATCTATCACCCAAACAACCAAGCTTTCGTTTTGTATTTCCTCTTCCGATTCGCCGACGATCGGATCCTCGTAAATATTCTCCGAGGAATTTCAACTCTAACCATAACAAATGCTTTTAATAGGTAACCGATATTACACCGTGATAGCTTAGTCACCTCACGTACTTTCCCCCCCAAGAAAATGCCAAACTTCCCTCCTACTAAATTAAAACTTTGGCCAATTGTTCTACACGTGTGGGAATCGCACCTTTTTTTTTTTTCTCCCATAGATTTCGTTTCGATCTTTAAAAGAGCGTCGTGTAATAAATCACAATCTGAGAAACTGAGTTACAATCAGTTCAAACGTTTGCACCCGATTATACTGTACGTGTATCTTATAAACTCATATTTAAATGATAAGAATTTCCAATTTTAATAGCTTCAACTGACTTCTCAGAAAAAAAAACAAATAAAATAAAATAGACCATAAAATACATAAACATACTATAGTCCTACAGTGAATACTGCAAAACAATAAAATGACAAAATATGGAAAACGTTTCTAATATCAAAACACTTGCGTTTGAACACATTTAATAAAAATATCCCGGATATCTTGCCAAAATGTTACCCTACAACTTCTGACTACTGCCTGCTATTGAATTTATTTTAACGAAACCAGTAGCAGACTAAACGTTTAAAAAACTAGAAATTTTTATTTAATCTACAATGCAACGATTTCGGACCAAATCGGTTCACGTATTGCCCCGGATGCAAATTTAAAGATGGTCAGAAAATAAAAAAATGACGCATTCAGCTCACGACTTATGAGACCAAATCTTTAAAAGAAAAAAAAAAAAACTTACAACAAAAAAACAAACTTTTTAAATAATAATATTAAAACTTTAACTAAACAATTCTGATGTTAAAAAAATTAAAAACTTTTAACCAAGGCTTTACAACTGGCGGGCAACCAATTTTTTTCAAACCTGATTAAAACGTTGAATTTTAAACAAACATACTTAGAATTTGATAATATTGAGATAGTATATTCTATTTTTATGCTTAAAAGGTTTTCTAATGGTAAAATACAAAAATATAGCCTTTATTTTGATCCTCGCAGAAAAAAATTCGGTTTACCTATACTTTGCAAATTCATTTTGGTTGAAAATGAATTGCAGCGCAACGACTTTTTTTTTGTAAAAAAAAAAAAAAAAAAAATACATATTCATAGGGTGAAATCGCAAAAAAAAACCACCGCTGCCACCCACTACTACAACCGCCATCAAAATGTCTTTTAAGTTTATATAAAATTGTACGTATAAATAAAAAACCATTAAATGTATATATCTCGTGTTGAACCTTCCACTCACAACGTCTGACATTTGATTTAATGCTTAGGTTTTAATAAAAAATAAAAAAAATCCGAGATAATCAATAAATCTACCACATCGATATATCACCGATAAGTTAGGCGCATAGCAATTGTATATCTAATAGTCAGCTTTAAAATTCTATAACCACTCGATAAGATCCACCTCCCAGTCGAGGGGTGGTCCTATCGCAGATTACAGTGAGTCTGGGTTCCTCTCACTCTCTCCCCCTGCCTATGTCAAAGTCATAGTACATGTCTCGCGTGCCTTTGCTATCGATCTTCGTGAAAAGAGGGTGAGTGAGAAACGAGAGAACAGGAAGCAAAAGCTAAAAACTCTTTGCCTAGCAAATGAAAAAAATATATATATATATATAACTAAAGGATGTTCGAAAGCAGGAACTGTAGATCAAGAAGAATTTAAAAAAAAAACCATTAGAACGAGATTCCATTGCTTTCTGATGTCGTCTTTACTACAACATCAGTTTAAGTCTCTCTCTCTCTCCATCTCTTCCTCCCCTCATCTCATCTCAACCCTAACCAACACTCATCTTCCCAACCCTTAACTAACGCAGTACGGACGAAAGTGTTTCCTAATGCAACACAACAGGATCTAAACTCGTAACAGAAAAATAAAAAAAAATGTCGATAGAGGTGAAAAAAGATGCGAGTATCCGTGGGTGGAAGGGAACGAGGGAAGAAAGGATTTACATCCAGTTCTCGTATACGTATCTCGATACTAGATCTTTGAGTTCAATCGATTACTTTGCGTGTATCCGAAGATTTCGAGTCCTAAATAATATCCGAGTGAAAGAAAATAAACTAGAAATCGCATCTTGATATTTTCTTTTTTTCTTTCTGCTCATGCCTATTTTTTGGTTGGTTTCGAAGACAAGAAAAAGAAGAGGTGCAACTCTGTATATAAAACACAGCGGACGCATATAAAAGAGTAAACGGTCAACAAAAAAAAAAAAAAAACTCCGTTCCTACTGTGCAACGTTCTAACCTATGGCAACAAGGTTAGTGCATTTATTTATATGCCACAAACACGGTCGTTACATTTATCATTCGTCCATGTATACATAATATAATGCCCGGCAATGGGGAGGGGGTTCTTTTTTTTTTTTTTGCCAACCCTTCACTTTGCTCACCCTACCCGACTATTTCCATACGATGTGAATACGATCGGTATAAGTGATTTGAAAAGAGTGCTAAGGGACCAAAAAAACTACATTATTTATGCATTAACCCTACGCTGAACTCGATCAACCGATACCCCGCGCGCAATAGAAATAATACATTTACTGTATTTTATAAAAATAAAAATCCTCCTTAACGATGAATAAGAAACGAGTTTACAATTTGATATCCGTATAAATACATTTGTATCTAAAGCTTGATCGAAAAGTCGATAGACTTGAGTTTTTAACAGAAAGACTTCTTGTTACAGTAGATAGAAAATTTTTAAAGCGTTTATTTTTAATTTAAAAACAAAATTAATTTTTCAATTGTTTTGCAACGTCCGCTAATGTCCAGATTATCTTTATTATAAATTCAAAAATTTAATAAAGTTACATATATCGGTATTAAGAAAAAAACATTCCAAAGAAAAAAAAAATGATAATAATAAAATAATACCGTAACTATACTTTTCGATCAAGCCTCGCAAATATCTCGTAAAAAGCGGTTGTATCATTTATAAACGAATAAAAGTGAAAGTTATTAGGAATAAAATAGAATTTGGTTTGCTTGTTACACTGAAAGCTCGAGTCGAACTCGGCTTCCAACATCTAACTAACTCGGGCTAATATTACACCGAATGTGGTCCACCCATCAATTTCCTTGTCATTCAATTTATTTGATTTATCGTTGATAACTGTCTGACCGTCGCTCAGAATGGACTATTATAAGGAAAGCGGAAAATGTATACACCAACAGATTGATGGCGTAAATGCCAAGTTAGAAAAATATTAGAAAAAAAAAAGGGGAGGAGGGAAAAAAAAAGAAAGAAAATAATCGAAATCGATCGGCCACACACCGTGTAGAAGAGAAGAGAGAGAGTTTGGGCATCATGAATCCATGCGACTATTTTAAGTGACACGTGGTTATTATTACATCGCAAAAACATCAAGTGGCGCGGGGTACGTAAAGTATAGGCCAATTCAACGTAGCTTTATCTAATGCTGACCTCTGACTAATTTTAGTAAGTTATGAGGCCTCAACAGCTTGTTATAATACTGTACTTCGGGTGTAAAACGCTGGCGCTACATAATAAACGAACTACATGTACTCTACACGATGCAGTGTGCCTATTATACCATACACGACAACATTACATAACCAACCTATTGTTTAACCTGTACAAACTCACTTTTAGTACCGGTAATTCAAAACCTTCAAAAAAATAAAAAATAAATAAATAATCGTAAACTAATGTACAGTATTAAAGTTTTATGCCAACTATATACGGCTACAAGCTTTCGTTTCTCCTTTTACTTGCCTCTCAAGCAAGTTCCTCACTGTGTTGTATAATAATTGCTGTATTACAGTACAAATAAAAAAAACAAAAGAACATTTCTATAAACGACCTTTCATTTTAAAAATGAATTAAAAAAATAAAAACTTTTTTCTTTCAGTACCATGATAGTCAAAACATTTTTCTTTACGTAGAACACATTGAAGGAAATCCTTCTTATTACTTCATTCTAACATCTTAACTGTAGATCAGCAGTTTAACTGTTAATTATGCCTTAATATAAATAAAATAACGACAATAGCAATTTAATTAAAATCATTCTTTTGCGTTTAGTCCTGTGTGCAAAAAAATGAGTTGGAAATTGTCATAAACTGAAAGTAAATGTTGTGTATAACAAATAACTAATTACAAAAAAAAAAAAAAAACCAAAACAGATGTTTAGTACAATAAATTAAAAAAATAAATAAATAAATGTCAGTCGTTAAAAATCAACAAAAGACTAAATAATTAATTATCTATCGATTTTCAATTTAATTCTACTGCATAATTTAAATTAAGCCATACAAAAAAAGTTAGGTTACGAGTATAAAGAAATTACACTAAGAAAATTATTTTTTTTTTACCATGCTTGAATTTACAAATACAGTGCATTCATCTTCATTACATATGATTAGGCGCTAAACTTTCAAGCCAAAAAAAAAAAAAAAAAAAAATTTAAAAAGAAAACAAATCTACCCATTTCGTTTTGAATCAAGTTGCAAAATATAGTACAGTACTGTACTGTAATATACGAGTATATAGAAAAAGTTAAATTTTTAAACAAGATTTGTGAAAAATTCAATAGTCATCGTATATTCTATTTAACCAACCTAGACCAAGTACGATAATATTATTATTATATAAAAAAAAAAATGAAATCAGTAACCGAAGCCTACTCGACGAATTTCATTTTACTTTTTTTTTTTCTCCCAAACCGTGTTTACCGATTTTAGGTCAGGAGTCAAAACTGAGCTTAAGATGAATGCATGAGAGATCAGCTCGAGTAGTCATTCAGTTGTCGCGAGGTGATGACACGTGTTTTGTAGCGAGATCCGAATATCAAATTGGTGTACAAAAAATCGAGATAAAATGACACAGAAAAGTTTCATTTCAGCGAAAAGTATCTGATAGCAAATGTCTGACAAAAATGTGTCTTTTTTTTCCTTTTCACGTTTTCTTTTTCTCTATCTATCTGTCTTGTACGACATACAGAGGCAGCTTTACTGGTCAAGATACACAATACTAGGATCACTCTCAACTTCTAATAGTCAAGCTCGTATTTTCTAAGATATCCATCTGCCGAATATCAACCGGATCAATATACTGTAGAAATGCGAAGGGGAAAAAAAAAAGATGCGGATTTATAAATTTTTCGACCATCCAATCCCAAATATGAGAAAGAAGTTTCTCCGCTAACCCTTTTCTCTGACTCAATCGAAAAGTATGTGATAGTTGTTAGAACCTGCTAAACGACTAAAGTTTAATAAGTAAGATTTCTCAACTTGTTTTCGACTTTCTTCACCGTTCGAGCGGAAAAAAGTAATGCAACAACAAAACGAAACAAACACGACTCCAAAAAAAAAATAATAAAAAATAAAACATTGTAACAAAAAAACTAAAAATAATAACCTCATGAGCCGCAATCTCAACCTAGTTCCCTTCATCCATTCTCATATCGAACTCAAAACTTCAAATAAAATACGCTTGTAAATAAAACTGGTTTTCGGAACCAATTTTATTTTTCGTTTTTTACAATATTGGTACACCGGTAGGTTTAGAAGTTAATTACGCATCACCCAAAAATATGATGTTTTCAATTCTTTATAGAATTTAAAAATACTGTAAATAAATGTATCAAATTTTGGATTTCAATTATGCAAAATAAAGTCAAAGAACCTGTTGGAAATAAATTAATTTTTCTAATGCTATAATAATTAGGAATAAAAAATAAAAATAGATTACAGCTTAAGAGCAATATTACAAACAAAAAAAAAATCACAAGTCCTGTAAATACTGTATGAAATTATAAGAAATTTAAGTAATTATTTCATTTGCTTTTTATTGCTTGTCTATTAGTTAAAAGCAGAACATAAAGTAGATATTAGAAGAGTGCATCTATAAATTAATAGTTAATTTATAGATGCACTCTTTATTACGGACCTAATAATTATTAGATCCGTTATACCAATTTTCACCGCACTTTTGAAACAGCTTTCAATCAATGAAAGTAGTTCCATACTTTGGTGTAAAGTCAAAAGGTTTGGTGGAACTAGATCCGCATTCTGCCAAATCCGTTTCCATCAAACCTCATCTCGCCAGTCATTTAGCCAGTAGAACCTGATTTTTTTAAAATTCAGGTTTAAACGCAAGTTTTCAGTAGAAACACTTTTTACTAAAACCAGATTGCCGCTTGTGATTTCAGTCAAAAAGAGTTACGGTCAAAGTGGTTCCACTAAAGCATGATTCGCGATGAATGGCTACGAGGTACATGTACTAGGATGACCGTGCGGTGTGTTAAGCAAACGCGGTTTGCTATTTTTTTTCTTTCATGTAAATAACTGTAAAATATCGAATAGTACGCATCAACGCGCATTTCTAAGCCTGAGCCAGCACCGATCAGTTCACCCAGAAGAACGATTTCGGGAACGTGATAGCAAATTCGAAACTGTGTGCATGTTACGCAGTCACTCTCATCGCTTGACATTACACCAGATAGATTTGAAGAAAACGTAGGAAAGAACGATGGAGAGAGAGACAGATGAATAGACTGAGAAAGTCAGCAGAAGAGAAGAAAAGAGAAAAAAAAAAACAATGAAAGGGTGAAAAGAAGTGAAGCGTGGAAGACGAATAGCACCGCATCGACTCAGACGCAATTTCACTTTTCCGTTCTATTTTACAAGGAATTTTACCGCATTGTTGATAAAGAATACTAATATGTAGACAGCATAACGCAACTGTGTCGACCGAAATTACTTCTCATCTTTCAATTAAATTATTTTTGTTAAACAAAAGTCAGCAAGTGTTCAAACTCGTTAGGAATGGCGTCAGTCGGATGTTAATAATTGGCATTAATATTACTGTCAAATAATATTATTTCTGGTATCGATATGCACAAGTTTTCAAATAAAATATTAAAGATAAAGATAAGTATTAATTATTCTAGTAATTATAAATTAGTAATATTATTAGTTTTAAAGACTACTGGGAAAACTGGTAATTATGAAGAAAATAATAATCGACTTCGCTCTTTAAAGGCGAGTACCATACTCAATTTATAAATATAATATTAAGTGTTGACTTGCTTACTATCATTTAATTTAATTTTACAAAAAAACAGTCAATCAAATCTCAACATAGAGAGATCCAACAAAAGCCAAAACGATCATTTCTATTTTTTTGTGTCCTTTTCCAACAAACTTCAAATTGTTGGCAGATGCTAAGTTTTGATACACACGTCTCTTATTTCATCTTTCGCTCTCCTCGGTCAAAATAACAAAAAAAAAATCCTTTAAAAATAATAATAAAAAAAAAAAGAAAAAGGGGGGGAGGGGAGGGAGAAATAAGTGAATCGACAGTTGTATAAAGAAAGCCATTTTTTGTAGTGACAAAGTTGAAATTATCATCACATAACCCGCACAAAACCCCGTAGATTCAACGCAATTGTGGCCTTTGTCACAGCTGTCGCCCATTTCACTCTCGAAAGACATTTCCGAGTGACTTTTCCTACGTAGATTTCCTACGGATAATTCGCCCTCATGCGCTCTGTTCTTCAAATATCTTCACTTACTCGACGTGTGGCCAAAACATCAATGATACTGCCTGCGTTGCAAACTCTTGATTCCTACGCCTGCACATCTAAACAAAACATCGCTCAAACAGCGGTGAAGCTTATGGTGTGGAACAAGCTGAGAAAACATTTTTTTTTTCTTTTGCCAAAACGACCGACCAAGCGACAGAACAGTTAACTAATTCCCTTATCCAAATAATTTAATAACTAACCTAAATTATCAAACTATATTAGAAAACCAGCGATTAAATAACCGAATTGATGAAAGTAAAACATAAACAATATTTTTTTTTTAAAAAAAATAATAATGGAGTACATGTATTTCTACGATATAATAATGTACGGTACTTGCAATATTCTAAGCACTAACTTTAACGCATATTTATTTCATTAAAATACGCTCTAACAAAAACAACACTGAATTGGCTTTAAAAAGGGGTTAATAAAATTCACTTTGAATTTTGAAACTCAAAACTTTGAATTAATTACCGTATATAGAGCAGTTAAAGCTAGCTTAATTTCTTTTTTTTTTGTTTGTGGATTAAAAACTTTTAATCTAAAACTAAATAAAAGTGCATTGTTACATAATTATATAACTCCTAATTTAGCATTTAGTTAATTTGTAGTCACTTTGCGTACCCAAACTACGGTATTACTGATATAGAATCCCAGTCATATGAAACTGTAGTTTATGTATTCAAAATTATGTTAGGAGAAAGAGAGAGAGAGAGATTGGAGCACAACGGTTTTCGATGTCGGTACTATAAAGGAAATTTTGTTGTTTGGTGAAAAACGTTACTTTTAATACACACGTACCAACTTTCATAACTCAATTTATACCATTAGTTAGAACTTGTAAAAATCCCCAACATAAATTTCGCTTCGAATTTGCCGTATAATTAAATAATAATAATATATAAAAAAAAAATAGATTGAACAATTAAATCTCTCTCTTCATTCAAAATGAAGCTTGTAACTCGCCACATTATGAGCTCCACCGAGCATAAATTGGCTTCATGATACATAACCGAATCAACTAATTATTCGAGTCAATTACCATTAAATATTCATTAATAGTGTTAGAAATAGACTTAGTGTGAAATGTACCGCCTGCATAGTGAATTCGTCTACCGATTCTCTAATTTTTTTGGTGCAAATTTCCAGGAAAAACAACTTTATTTTTGATATGCTACACGGACCTCACATGTTATTATCAATTACTTTATTATTTTTAATTTGTATAAAAAAGTTCCCAGCTTTAATAAAACAAATAGAATTTTTGCTCGAGATTACTTTCGTTATAGAACGAATATTATTATTATTATCAACACGAATTTAAATAACCCTTCACAAATGTGCTACACAAACAATTGTCGTAAATCTACATTGTAATTAATTTTAATTATACTGAACCAATCAGATCTAATTGCTCTTCAATGTCTTCAATTTAATAAATAAATAAAAACCATAATAATTCTCAATTAATGAAAAAATTACATCTGAAAATTGAAGCGGTTTACAGAAATAACATTATTAAAATAAATACTTGTAATATTGTATTTGGAAATATCTTAAAAGTTAAAAATCTACCGTGTTATTCTACGAAACGCAATATTTTAATAAAAAAAAAAATGACAGCGGTGAATTACGAAGAAAAGAACAATAAAAACCGTTAAAAAATGGTGCAAAATGAAGCTCGATGGTAAATTGAGCGAATTCGCACGCCCGACGCCTTTTTTGTGACGGCACATTTAAGCGATGAAAAAGCGCTATTGTGTCGAAAATAGATAAAGATTGAGCATCATATTTCTAAAAAAGTTTTGATTTATTTATCTGTTCTGTGAAGTAGGCAAATCCAAAGATATAAGGAAAAAGAAGAAGAAGAAAAAAAACATTTAAAGACATATCTCAAATGTGTGGTTCTTGTTTAAATTGTCGATTTCGCCTATCCCAATCCATCCCGACCCACTCCCAACACAACCCAAACCAAAGCAAATGACAAAAATAGAAGAGATAATGGTTTACTATCACCGCAATTCAAACTCCTTGCTTTCAACCTTTTGATGGAGTATCTTTATGTCATTCCTTTGACAAAAAAAAAAAAAAAAAATAACAAAGAAAAAAAAAACAAATTTCAATTTATAAACTTCAAAATTATGATAATAGCTTTATCTCAAGCAATTCTCATATATAGTTAGCAGCTGACGTTTCGTAGGCAACGATCTAACGAATTCTAACTTTAAAAAAATATACGGTATAAGTACATATCAAAAGATGCACAAAAACTTTAAAAATCAATACTATTTGCTATCATTTCTTCAATTAGAGAAAATATCCCCCCATTCTTTTCCGGATTAAACTCTAAACTTTTGATTGGAATATTTTTGTTGATCAAATAATGTTTTTCAGCTTTTAATAACAGTCGTTCTTCTTTCTCCCCCTCGTTCTAATATCGATCACCGATTTTTTAGACAGCAACAGTAGGATTCTGTTCGGAAATAAACTTGTATTGATGCAACACGATTGATCGTTTAAAAATTTAATAAAAAGTTAAAGCTGAGTCGCCCGCAGCACACGAGTTAAGTTATCAAGCGCAGACAACTTGCCAACAAAATTGCTTTCAACAATCGGTCCAATCTGCCCTCGCACTTTTCTTCCTCCCATTCGCTCATCATCTTCACTTTTACGTCATCACTCTTAATGATTCCGTAAAATAATCGCCCAATGTCGTTCCAGCAAACCTTTGCTCAAAAAACCACATAATAAAAATATTATGAAACTCGCAGTAGTCAAAAATCGCATAAAATTTGAAAACTACCAATAAGTATTAAGTAAATTGCAAATTCCAGTTCATAAATTTAGGGGTTTTTTTAATTCATTGAAGCTTGGACGAAAATTCTCTTCACAGTAATTAAATATAATACGCTCGAAATCTTCAAATCTCATATTCGCCAAAATCGTAAACAAATAATAAACCAAACCAAATTAATAATAATTAATATTGAACCAAGAATAATATTTTTCAGTCAAAATCAAAAATCCATTTTCACTGACGGTAAAGTAAACAAATAACTCATTCGAACATCTCGTTTCGCAAAAGGTTCCATTAGAAAAAATGGATTCACTTGCACTAGAGGTTTTAATTTAATTAAATAACAATAAAAACTAACATTCTACCTAAAATAATTACCAATAAAAGTGATTGTTGGTATCAAACTTATAATAGCAACAATTCTCAAGTAGCCTATACGTATATAATTAAGTATTAAATTGTAGATGTCAAGTAAAATTTCGAGAATTGTCGTCGGAAAGACTGAATCGCATATTACCTGTTTAAAAATCTCAGGCGATTAATTTTAATATTAAAAAAAAATATATGTGATTTTACTTAAATCGCTCAAATGCTCAGCAAATAGACTAAACTCTCTACAGTAATATTGAAACAATTCTGAAATGCAAATAAAACTTCCGATATTCAATGGGAAATAGTTTCGACTTATTCTTTTCTATCCCATCAGTTCGCATTTGAAAAGAGGGTTTAAGTTGAAGAACAGAACGATGATGAAAAGTGTCGTCTAAGCCGATGATCTTCGTTTAGGATAAAAATCTGCGCATCGATTTCACGGAAAGAGAATGAGGGAAATAGAGAGAGAGAAAGGGGTGCGGGAGAGAGACTGTGGAGAAACGAAAAATCGGCGAAGAGGCTAATACGAGGTCAGAACAAACAACAGACGAACCGAAAACTGGACGTTAGCTTCTTCGACAATGATGACAAGCTTGTCATCGAAAAAAGATAAAAAAAAAAAAAAAAAAGAAGTGAGGGGGGAAAAGAATCGACACCACGCCGCGCTAAGATAGACACAAAAAAGAAGAAGAAGAAAAAAAAATAATAAGCTAAAAAAAATATATAAGAAAGACATCAACTGTATACGTAGGAAAAAAAAAAGATGAAGTATACATCTCTTGATAAAGAAAATGTAATTGATTGAATTCAGTCAAGATAAAAGGCAATGTATTCCGTGATATCGAGGTTTTGAATGAATGTATAGTGTAAGAGGTATATCAGTGACTGTTATGTCGATAGTACATTAATCTTTTTTTGTTCGTGTCACTGTCAGTTCCGAGAAATCGACCAGTATAAATGCGGTTGGGCTCGGGTTAATCGACAATCTCACGGACAGAAATTCTCCAGAAAAAAACAAACAGAAAATTTATATTAACCGCCATTCAATTCGTAGAAAAAGTGAAACTTACCAACGCAATCGCGTTACTAAGTGCTATAATGAATAAAATTTATAACAGCGTGTTTCCATACCGTAGCTGATTGTTTTCGTTACAAAAAAAAGATAGCAATAAGAAAGGGGAACAAAAATCATAGGTATGTTGCTCTGCAATGCTCGGTTAATACGCAAGTTAATAAAAACCACTTTCAAGGGGGAACTTGTCAAATGCAATAAAATTATAATGCAAGATATTTTTGTACAGTATCTGCTTTTTTAACCCTTATCGGCAAAAACAATATTGCCGATTTGTTTTCTCAACTTAATAATTTTTCAAATTTGTTTCGAGGGTAAAAATATGTACGCGGAGTATTGAGTTCAGTATTTCAAAACTATGAAAATGCTATGGGAATACACTTTGATTATTCGCTTCAACAACAGCGTTCTCATTAATTTGCACTCCTCACCAACGACTTTTCCCTTTGAAACCCGCGCGGGTTCTAAATTGAAGTTAAAAACTGCAGGCACATATTTCTCCAAACTTTCTTCCTGTAAAGTTGTGAGCGCTACTTTTATAGCATCGAAACGTGTTTTTCGCTTACTAATAGAATGCGTGATGGCATCGAAATAGAGGGAATTGGTCAGGAATGTGTGTAGATAACGTGCCGTGTTCAATTTATCGCCGCATATTTTAACACGCATAGTGATGAGAGTAAATGACACTTAGTGAAATTACGTTGCCAAGTGTTTGGGAGAAACGAAATAAATTTTCTATCCAAATCGTCGCGTAAACGTAAATTTCGATAAAATGGCATAGCAATTAAAGAAGAAAGGTGCAAGTAAACAAAAAACGGAAGAAGAAAGAAAAAAAAATTAAATGCAGCTTATAAGATTTATAGAACCGTTCCAAACCGGCTGAAAATGCTTTTCCGTTGAATTCATTTGAAGCATTCCACAAAATCATTTGAATTAATTGATACCCCTCCCCAAAAATATACAAGTACAGTAAATAGAAAATATTAATCGACGTAACAACAAATTAAATTTTGAAAGAGTTTTCAACGAAAGGGTTTTCTGATGTTTCAATTATTTAGAAACCGAATGCATGTACATGTACAGAAACAAATTTATACTCTCAGAAATCATTTCTCCAGAGGAGATGAAAGCAAATCGTTTCTACGTATGTTTATTCATGTTATCCATTTTATAATGATATTTACTGCTTTAAGTCAAATCATAAGAAAGCATTTTTGTGTTTAATATAATTATGCCGGTAGTTGTTTAACTCAAAACATTATTTTATTAATGTGTATTTCCAATAAAATATTTTAAAATATTTTGCTAGTGTGAACGCAAAATACACTAATCATTCATTAACTATAATAATAAATAAATAAAAAAATTAAAACCAAAAAAAAACCCCAATGTTTTCACAAAATTTGATGTTTCAAACTACAGTACTGTAGGCCTACATACATGTACAGTATAAGAAAATTCTAGACGTTGTAACGCCCTCAATTTACGATTAAAAAAAGAAGAAAAATAAAATAATATTTAAAATTTTTTTTTTACGAAATACGGAATATTTTTTTTATTGTTTTCTATCTAGAAAATGAGACTTTCATAAACAAACTGGGTTTTTAACGCCCGCCGTAAAAACACAAACGGATGTAATTTAAGAGGATGTAAACTCGCTTCGATTGACAGAAGAAAAAAGAAAAAAATAAAAGTTAGGAGCCGAGTTTGCTGCCAGAACTGATTTTCGTTCCTACGGTTAAACAAAGTACCGTCTTCCTCAATTTTCCAACTTAATAACTCATTCGCCGTGACTCGTCGTTTCACATTTTCATGTTCCAAAATATTATGTCGTTGTTTCATTGCTTTTTAGCGTTGAATGACGCGCGTGACGTTACGAAAAGTAGGTCAAAAAATTAATAGATGTTATAAAAGTTAGCGATGTCCATTTCGCATCTCCACCACGTAGATAAAACTAGTTTACATTAAAGGCGCTGTTTACACGTTGAAACATTCGCTTAGCTTACACCGAAAGTAATTTTAATGACCCCCTCATACGTTCTTCCACTCTCTCAAATTATCTTTACAGCTACGGCTAGCTTTTCCTCGGTTCATTTTTCTTACAAAACAACCTAATAACTGAAAGTAACATAAAATTTGCTACAAAGACTAATGGAATACTCTACTCTCTTATCTTCTCAGTTTTTATCAAGTTCTACACATGCGCCCACAACAATAATTATTGAAGAATACCAATCTCTACGTTGATCAAAACATTTTCGAAAGTATTTTTTTTTAAAAAAAAAAAATTATTAATTTTGAGCAACACAAAAATTAAATTCAATTAAAAAACAGGAATCATTCGTCTTTGGTGGAAATAATTCCCCAAAAGGTCGCAACTATTCTTTATCTGTAATTACCCTTAATTTGGAGTACTAACGCCAAAAACAGCGCATGCCGTCAATTATGAAGTCAATTTCAAGTTCCTCCCACTTTCCATTCCAATCACAAGTAAAACATCCACCAAAAAAAAAAAGTAAAAGCCAACAAAAAAATAAAATAAATAAGCATTTCGTTGGTTACATGTACCGTCTTTCAACTAATCTAGCATCACATTGACTGTCTGCATTGTCCCTCGTCACTAGTTTTGCGCTTTCTCATATGATTTCGCTTTGATAAGATTACACGCAGCCTTGCATTCATTCCTACACATTAAATTCCACATCATGACAATCTCTTCCTTTCGTACCGGGGGTATTTTTTTTTATCTATTTTTTGTTAAGAGAATCTATTTACTAGAAGCATTACCGTACCGTACATTGCGCTGTTGTTAACGAGTCGGTCCCAAGAATCAAACCTCTAGCGATATTCTTTCCTTCCTATTTTTTTTTTTTTTTTACTTAACTTTACCGTTGATTAAAGATGAACTCAAGATTGTATAACTCGAAAAGATCACTGCGATACTCGCCCGTCCTTTTTTCTCCCTCACCCGTATGAACGAAAATATAGGTTAATCAATAAACGTAGAAACGCAAACTTCAATCAACAAAATGCACGAGAAGAGATTTCTCGAACTCGCGTAAATATTAATATGAAAGAAAAAAAAAATACGAATACTGTAGATATGAAAGATAAGAAGGTAGGAGAAGAAAAAAAATATATATAAGCGTGATTCTTACCTGAACGTCATCCCTTTTCATTCTGGTCCCAGATTTACCAACAAATATGTCATCAATGTCAATGAGGATAAAACGTTCTATGGAAATGCTAAGTTTTCCGTGAGAAAGATAAGAAAGAGCGTCTAAAAACAGCAGCCGATGAAGCCAAAATTTAAATCCGTTTCCAAAAAAGACCCTCTGAATGCCATCGAGTAAACCTTGATCCTATGATTCGATCCGCAAACACACACCGAGAAAAAAAAAATGAATACAAACATAAAAAAGTTGATTAGTTTCGTTTACGATAGCTACAAAGCAACAACTGCCACCTTTTCGCCAAAATGAAAATCAAAAAAAAAAAAAAAAAAAAATACGGCTAAAAACAATCCCAAACGTAAACATCAATTACTGTTTCCAGCCCCCAAACCCGCAAAACTGTTATTGTATACTAAGAAACTCTACAACAAAAAAATAATAATAATAATAAAGAGAGATGATAGGAGAGAAGCCCCAACATTGCGGAGAGGAGGGGAAAAAAGTAATCAAACATAATTTAAGACAACGACGTTTGAATTGGGTCAATTTCAGAAAGAGAACATTTTTGATTTTTACGACAATTTATTTGTTTGTACCGTACCTGAATAACGGTGATCAAGTTAACGTTAGCATCGTTATCCGTCGACGGAATCACGTTGACCGAGGTCGCCCAAGCTACCGGGATATATGTCGAATGATTAGCCTCAAAAATAGTCCAATCATCTCCGGGTAACTTTCCGTAAGCCGTCTCCCCAGCACGGGTCACTCGCAGAACCGGGGATTTGATATTCAACTGACAATCCCTCAGCGCCATATTAGTGCGTTTGAACAACGGAAAACCTAAAATTGAAACGTTACATTATAAAAGATTAAAAATCGCCGCATTATGTTTTATTTAATAATAGCGAGCAAATTCTAAACAATGTCTTAGTTTATTATAAGCCGCTCAATAAAGATATAAAATGTGAGAGGGGGAAAAAAAGCACACACACACACACATACAACCTCAACCAACCACTATTTTAAAAATAATATTGAACAAACATATTAAGAGAAGATGATAGATGATCTTAATAGCTTGAACATGCAATGCGGGTAATACTAAACGAAATAAACGTCGTCTTTTATAACTATTTTGAAATATAGATCGCTTTCATACGCTGACTTAAAATTGTCGTCGTGTTTCACCGGTTCAAGCATGAGGCTGGGAGCGAAAGAAAGATGGAAAAAAAAAATATATATATATATATATGGGAAAGCAAGACTTTAACGTTAAAGCAGAATGAAGCTAGCGCTGTAGCAATAGACTTAAAAATAAAGAAGCCTATTACCCACATGCACACAAACACACGCCACGGATAAGATTTTCCTCAGAAGTATACAAAGAGAGAGAGAGAAAAAAAAAACTATCAATCGATAAAAAAAATTCTTGTTTAGGGGTTCACCTTTAAGTTGTGCTCCAATCAGACTTGTCTCTTGCTGAGGAGCGAATCCGATCACTCCAACTTTGTACTCCATGCAGTATTTGTTGAGTAACTCTCGATTCCACTTGTCCATGTTGATATATCGATCCAAGTTCTCAAACACAATCACTGAGTACTTGCCTTTATCCAAGTTAGTTAACAATGGTAAGCTTTTGCCGGCGATTTCGACTTTGTACCTATTTGGAAATAAAACATGATCAGGAATCGGTTACACAATTGATTGCTGCAAGTTGAATACAAATCATTTTCAATTTAATATAGTTGTTTTAATTTTATGATACATTTTATAATAATACGAGACATGTTATCATAGCGGTTAAATTATGATTTTTCATAATAGCGGTGCGCTTACCCTAAAGGGTACTTGGGGAGAGGTTTAAGGGTACGCAAAAAAAGAATGAAAAGAAATTTTATTATTTTAGTAGAGAAATGATAAAAAAAATTAATCTATTTTAAAAAAAAAATTTTAAGATGCGGTTAAATAGATAATGATAAAAAAGAAGAAAAAAAAATGATAATGGAGAAAAGCACATACTGTATTCGTTAATTTAATTTTTCTAATAAAAAAACTGACATAAATTAAGATAAAAATCTCATCTTTTGTAAATACAGTAGTGGTTTCAGACGACATAAGAGGAAAGGGAATCCAAAATAAACCAACGATTGATGGCGTATGATTAATTTGAATTTATCTTACAACTTCTAAATAAAATAGACTACTGTACCATAAAAGATTAATAATAAATAATTTTAAAAACAAAAATTTTTTTTTTAAAAAACGAAAAAAATGGAATTACCGTAAATGAAACATTTTTCGCTAATAAATAGTTAAATACATGTAGTTGTAATCTTAGTATTAAAAGTTTCAAAAATGTAAAGTCTTCTACAAATATATCTTATAAAATATTGTAAAGAAATTCAATTTTATTGCCTATAAAACAAGTCAACTATTAACCAATGATTTACGAATACTGAAGCCTATAATATATAATTCACCGTAATGTAGGGAAAAGAGAAGGGGAGAAGGAATCTTAAATTGTTTCTTCATGCGATAGTAATAGCATGAAGACAGTTGTAATAATGAATTTGATAAGTTTTTTTCTTCTCTCTCTCTTTTCCTTTTCGTCTGGGCTCAATTCCAGAGCCGGCTCGCCTTTGAGTTACACGTGTACACTACAATCACGTATATAGTTTTATATGGCTTGATACGAAAAGGAAAAAAAAAAATACCACGAAAGAAATTCCCAAGAAATTGAATTTCGATGGGCAATGTATTGTATTGCAGTTGTGGAAGCAGATGAAATCGAAATTCAAGAGTTAAAATTAAATGCGTATATTAGAATGATAGGGGAGAAGTAAATGTAGGGCTTTGGAAAACGTTTATAATTATCCTTCAACAGCAGACGCGGTCGGTCGGGATACGTGAGGAAACTTCCCTGAATCAAATTACCAATTTGGAGAGAGATAAACGATCGTGAATGGTCGGGGAACGTGATCGTCGCACGTTCGTTGAAATGACATGCGCACGTATACAGAACAAGCCAAGTAAAAAGCATGCAAAAAATAATAATAATAATAAATTCGTAGAAATAAATTCATAAATAATGCCTCGAGTACTTGAGAATCAAAAAAAAAAAAAAATTATTAAGAATGTTCAACGCAATTCCAATTCAAATATTAGCACTATGCGTGAACATCAAATATTGTAACACGAGCTATTCAAATCTATTTAAAATATATATATATATACTCGTATGTGACTAGTATATTTCAATAGATAATCTTAAATGAGTTGTCTACATTCGAATGCAAAAACAATATTTTCAAAATTAACTAATTTTTACTCAACCTCTCAAAACCCATAAACATAAAATGTCACGGTTCACCAAATTAATAACTTTCAAGTTATTAATTAAATAGTGAAAATATAATTTAGTTATAAAGCCTCCTCCAAAATATTCAAAGCGACAATATTTTTATTATAAAATTTTTTTCCGTGACATGGCCTAACTGTAACTTGTCATATCTGGTTTTACGAGACCAGTAGCGACAGACAGTTCACTGTCCCCATCGACTGGCACGCCAACTGCCACCGTGTAAACCCTTCCGTTTTCACGCACATTTAAGATTTTAATATTACGCCGGTTTATTATTAAGATACAGTATAATTTATACCGGTAAACTAATTGCCGACTACCCTAATTGAATTCGCATTAATAATTTTTCCACAACTTCGTAATTGAATTTCTCTAAGGAAAATTGTTTCGGGAAGGTAATAAATTAAATAACGCTTTATCTTTTAAAATGGAAAACACACGCCAGCTTTGCCTTTGCCCTTCAAGTGCTAAATTAGTTTAAAATTATGACGACCCACGCTTTATTACAATTTTTTTTTATCATTTAATTAATTTTGATAAATATCATTAAATAAGATTTAAATAACAATCAGTCAAATCCCTCGCAGCAATCTTTAGAAAAGGGTATTCCGGCTACTGGTATTGATTTTCTTTCAATTGAAAGTAAGAATGGGTAATTAAAATCGTCTTTTATTCCACAATCGTAGTTAAAAGTAAACAACTACACGAAGTTACCAATCAAATGATCCGCGTATAATTAATTACAGTCTACAAGTAAACATAGCCAGATTAGAGGAATTTTTTAAAATAAAACCAGACTAGTTAAAAATCAGTAAAATAGTACTAAATATTATTGCCTATATAAACTACTGTACTAGTAATATTAGAAATTAAAAGACTGCACGGTATTTATTTCGCTCAATCACTCCCAACCACTGTAAGACAATTTTAGATCACAATGTTTTGATATTATTTCTAACCATTTACGCAATTATACTATTACGTCATTTGTCTAGTTCCTCCTTTCAATCAAGTTTTCCCCGGTCCAATTTCAAATGTCTTTTACATTCACACCAATTTTTATTAAATGGAGAAAGAGAGAGAGAAACGTCTTCCACTAATGCATTCGACGCTTTAAAAGTTATTATGCGACGGTAATAAAGCTGACAGAAATAAAATGAAAAACGTCGAAAACACGAAGTAAACATCGCTAAGAGCGATAAAACTAGGAAACCAAAGAGATTGGTTGCCGACGTCAACTTTGCACAGACTCAACGTAAATAAATTTATTCCGCAATTAAAATTACTAGTCTTAACGACGTTTTACCGTCGATAGAAAAATGTTAAATGATGAAACCTAAACGCAGATTCAAGTCATTCAACTCTCTAACAGCAATGCTCGCTTAACTAAATGGAGAAAAAACTCAAAATTTTAAATTTTCTAAAGCGACGAGATCATAAGAGAAAATTGAAAGCAAAGTTCCAAAACAGTGGCACAGCACACTCAGAGGGACTTATTTCATAAAAATATTTTTAAAATTATGGCTCGGATAATACGGACACTTGCATAGTCGAAGTTGTACTGCAAACTGAAACAAATAGTTTCAAACTACTATAAAAATAATATTGGTTTTGATTTATCGATAGCGGACAAAAGCAAAGAGTAAAACCGAAGCTGTGCAAGAAACGATTGTATACGTTGTGGATAATTAATAGATATAAATCATGAGTAATTACGAAAGCATCTAAATGGAGGAAAAGTAGAGGGATGCTCCAGATTAAAACTTTTCTTATGGTCAGTGCGCTTCAGTAAATTTCCCAGCAAATTAGGGTTTCTCTGCTTTTGTGAGTTTGGTGTTCGGCAATAGTGGTTAGAGAAGTTTTCAAAAACCGCCACACTCCATAAAAATGCGGAAAAGTTAAAAAGAAAACGGGGCTTTTTAAGAGGGAAAGTACAAACGTGTCGTGTATTTACGCGATTTGAAACGGCGTTGGTCAGTGCGGAACTCTTATAAATCAGCTGTAAAGTGGCAATTAACCGATGACGACTAGGCTACTGTACAATGCTGGCAACCGAGACATTTGGCTACCCATTACGACTAACATTTATTTTGAAAGAGGACACTTACTTCATGCGATTGGCCTCCAGAAGGCCGCATATCTCTCTGCCCAACCGCGAATACTGAGTCTCCACAAATACGAGAACCTTGGAGTCTAACCGTAGACTGGCACTGGAATCGTGCTCATTGCCAATGTGAAACGGATGCCGCCTCATATCGGGGTTGAAATGGCACCTAAATGTTGGCTCCGGTGGAGTATGAATTAAGCTATAAAAAAAAAGAAAGAAAAAATACAACAAATTAATCATATTGTACAACTTTAAAAAAAAAAAATACATTAAACATGAACGATTTTATCAAAACTTAAAGGCTTCAATGCAAAAATATTTAAACTACGGTTTGAATAACTTCCAAATAAATTAAAAACTAAACGGTAATGGTATTCATATTGTAAATATTACAAACATGTATTTTCATTAGACCTAATATATCAATTACAGCATGAAAAGATAAATTTCTTTTTTTAATTATAAGGGTATTTATTTGTGGCTTTATCATAATTAGCCGTACATAACTGTAAAAGATGTATTACAATCTGCAACTTATATTTGTACGATTATAGATTTCTATTTGAATTCTTTCTCTAAAAAGCTCATTGTAATGTTAAATTGGCAAAATAAGTGGACCTGCCGCTCGTGAATATTATACGTGTGTAATATGAAGTCCAGACATCAGAATAGACAATTTAAAATGTCTGCGAATATCATCGTTTCACTTGAACTCTGAGGTCGAGTAGTTATTAAGTTGTATGAACAGCGACTTATAGTAAGTCATTTTATACTCGAATGCATATAAAATAAAGAACTTTGCGTCGAAAACTATAGCCTATTCCAACATTTTAAGTCTAGACTGCACGAAACATAAAACGGATATTTAGGTATGAGGTGTATGAGATTTCAAAGTACCGCGGAGAAAATTGGAACTAAAAGGTATCTCACGGGCCAAATTAATTTGCGCAAATATCTTAAGGTGAAACAAAAGTCCTGATCTAAATAAATAAAAAATTCTTTTAACAACATTTTTTAATAGCTTGCGCATTATGTTACCTGAAGATATGACAACAGAGATTGCGCAGGTAAATAAAATCAAAAATTTTTCAAATTCAAATTTGTCAAAAACGTT
This sequence comes from Polydesmus complanatus, assembly GCA_034692225.1. Lineage (NCBI taxonomy): Eukaryota > Metazoa > Arthropoda > Diplopoda > Polydesmida > Polydesmidae > Polydesmus > Polydesmus complanatus. Next base: position 29,644 of record JAQGAZ010000823.1, read on the forward strand.
TAGAAAATAAATTGAATTTTAACTTTTCAGACATTTTAAAACATTTATATTGTAGGCTACTGTATTTAAAATTTTTAGATAACTCGTTTCCCCATTTTTTAAAAAAATTTTGTTTTTATTTATAACTATAAATTTCTAACATTGAGTGAACTTTTTGTCAGTGAACTATTTTGCGTGTGAATATATCAGCAGGGACTTCTCCATGTTATTAAAAAAAAACAACAGATACACTATAGCTAACTGTAGTTCATTATTATTTAACCTATAAAATAAACTAACCTGAAAAAAATTAATAATAAAAAACAATGAACTTGACAAAAATTAATGTTTACATTATTTTGTAGCCATAAAAATCAATTAGATTCTAATTTGTAAAAAAAACCCCTAGCAATAATAATAATTATTAGTAACAAAATATATTATAATTACCTTTTAATTTGTAAGTTGTCCGTATAATATACATATATTAACAATGTAAAGACAGTAAAGGCCAAAGCGCACACCCCCCATCGTTTTAATCGGGGATTGGAGGCAGATAACATATAATTAAATAAACTATAGATGCAACTTTGAGGTCTGTGCGAAGATGACGATGAGAAGGTGCTGCTATTATTATACAAATGCGGGTGATGATGTTGATGATGATGGTGGTGGTGGTTTGTGGTGGTATTGACCGCCGCCGTTTTATGATTCCACTCTCCTCCTTCCGGCATACCTCCTCCCATCAGATGGCCACGCAGAGCGATGGAGCCGCCGGAACTACGAAAGAAGCCACTCTTGAGGCGATGAGTAAAGAGCAGGTGCGGATTCCACCGATAATCCACTCCGAAAAACGATACGCGAATAAATACAATCGGTGTTGACCGGAAGTGAGACGACCGTCGGGGGTGACAAAAGACGACTGTGTCCTAGTTCTCACGCTTAAGTTGCGCATGCCCGAACCGACGCACACGGAAGTAATACGAGTGTTTAATCGAAAAAATTGGAGTTAGAAAAAGAAAAATTAAAAGAAAATTTAGGAATTAAAAAAAAAATTATTAAGATTTTTTTTTTTGTTTTTTTGTGTGCCGAATTTGCCGTTATTATCCTGTTTAATGTAAATGTTCAAACAGGGTAAAAGGATTGTCGTGATGTAAACAATCACCCCATTTTCAGTTTATCGAAAGCACGTTTCAAAGTTCAAATACCGCGCGCGTTTTGAAAAACTATCGTGCCCAAATATTTGCACGCGTGAGGACCAAAGTGCCAATTTTTATTATTTAAATTTGATAACTCGCTTTATTTCCGGTTAAAGGTCCCGACAGTTTCCGCCAAAAAAGTCTGAAGGTGAGCCATGAACTTGGCACCAGATTCGATCCTAATGGATTAACGCGGGACAGCTGGATGAGGTGAATAGGGAGATGGAGGACGTCGGATTTATCACAGATAAACACCATTCCCTTACGAACAATTCCGAAGTGAATTTAAACGCGATCTGAAATCAAATAAATAATAAAAAAAAAACGTTATATAAATATAATATATGTACATATAATAATTATTACAAAAACAACTTCAACAAACAAAATTGATCAATAAAAATTAATCAAATGAAAACAATGAATGGCAATTTATAATTATGTTTCGACATCAGCTTCAATGTCTTTCGTACCGGTATCCAATCTCAACTTTTGTTTTTCTCAACTCAAATGTCGCATACTTTAATTTAATTAAAGAAAGGAAACACTTCATTTGAGCTCCAGCTGTTGGCAAAAACGTTCGACGCGAAGCGATACGAGGAGGAGGCTCGACAATTTACCGCCGCGTGTTTCGATGACCATACTCTCGAATAAATAATTTAAAGCTGATATAAATAATAACAAAATGCGTATATCTCTATTAACATATAAATTGAAGGCTTTTATTAACTCACAGTTTGAAATGTGCGTGTAGTTGAGATGATGAAAACACCGGGTGTCGGCGGTACGTTGGCAATGAGTGGGAAAACGTGCCAGAACGATATAGGAGTGAAAACCCACCTACACACTCAACCAACCAACCAACCAACCAACCACCCACAAGGTACATGCAATGTTAGTTAGACGGAAAATTTACCTATACAGTACACTGTCACTGGGCAAAATAAAACTAGTATAGAGCAGTAGTTCAGCGCAGCCCGAAAAGCAGTTACAAATATTGGTTAACTTGAAAATAAATTATTGCGGATATAAAATAAGAGTAAAAACTTTATATTAAAGAATTAAGGTAAATGTATTTACAGTACTTACTTGTTAATTTAAAAAAAATTACAGTATATTTACAACCATTTTTAAAATAAATCCGATAGTAAAACCATCTGCCACCTGATTCAACCAACTCTCCAAGCGACCAAAGAGCAATCAGAAACAATTTTGTCGTCATTAATCACTGAGTCGGTTTAATAAAAATCAGAAATCGTTAAAAGAAAATATAAAATATTCCACAATAAAAATAAAAAAAAGTGCCACAAAACAATTCGTAAAAAAAATTCGAACAAAAAGTTGTTTAACTTACAGGAAAACAATAAGTTACCAAATAAGTAGGTAAAGCTCTCGATCGCTTTATCTCGTCACTTCATGCATTCACCAAGACATGCACACTTCCTCTACTTTGTCACTTGCTCGAAACATAACGCAGACCTTGAAATTATTCAGAGCCGTTGAATAAACCGATTTGTGCGTGGATTTCACCGCTAGAACATTTTGAACGTGAAATGAAAGCGGGAGAGCGAGAGGGGGATGGGGTGTTAGGTGTACATGTACAACCAAGGTACAACACGGGAGGAAGAGGGAGGGATATTATGAGAGCAGACACACGAACACGCGCTGAATAGCAACGAGTTTTGCGACGGAAAAGAAAATACAACTTAGAGCAGATGAATAAGATAAGGTTTTTTGGGCTTGGGTTGCATAAGTAATGCACTTTTTTTCTCTCTTCATCTTCATTTCACGCTCACCTCTTCTCCTTCCGCCGCCTCCTTCCCCCATCATCCTCCTACTACTACTACCCAAACATTTTTATTCCAATCTCTTTACTCGTGTCTCGAAACTAGTATGAAACCGTGTCGGATGATCAAATCAAATGTGGCTGAAAAGATTTCCTGCAATCTTCAAACGTTTCCCTTTACAGCTTAGTATACACTTGTACCGCGTACAAAAAAGCTTAAGAACAGCGAATGCACAAAACTACGGGTATTATCCTTTCTCGTCCCAGCCTTCCCCCCACTTACTTTACTCACTCCCCCCTCCGCCCCTCTCACCCACGCGACAACATGAAATTTATTTTTAAATATAAATGCACTACCAGCTATAAACACGTGGAATAACGTAGCGGGGAATTTCCTCAACTACGCTTTATGGGCTTTTAATGATTGCACGCGCTTTATCTGGCTCTCCCTTCATCCTCATCCACCACCCCTACTTCATCATCCCCTCCCTCCCTTAACACTGTCCTCAACTCCCTCATATATCAAAAACTTGTGAATTCTGTGAATCTAACACGCACTAAAAGTCCCTGAATTCTGCCAAAAAAACATCACTTTCGCGCGTACTAAAAATAGTAATGTCATTACATGTTTACAAAAATAAATGTAAATAAAACCCAGCACGCCTTCAAGATAAAACTCAATGTAAAAAATAAATAAAATAAAATGTTATAAAGCAAATATAAAAAAAAAAAAAAACCGGTTACCGGTAAGTTAAAAGATATTTTCATTAATTCAAGAGAATACATTTTGTTGGAAATCAGTATCATTGATGACTCTTTAGCGCCTTTTGCAGTCGCGCAAATTCTGTTAGTTATAGCACTTGCGTGCATTCCAAATTACTTCTCGGTAAAAATCTGTTCTGTGCGGTTCGGTTAAACTTTGACTCCAAATTCTAAGTGTAAATTCTAATCCTGTTTACTAATTAATTACGGAAATATTAAATAATGATTTCAACTGGATCGTAGTGTGATCTAGTGTGAAATATATTTAATCGACATTTCTAACACATTTTAATATTATTAAAGACAATTTACTTTATAATTCACTTCAAAAGTTTTAGCAAATAATTCCAAAAATAATAATAATAATTTAAAATCTAGGTTGATAGATACAGAAGGTGAGTAAATAGAGGATTTGTGGAGGCAAAAAGGGACAGTACTGTTGTCAAACCGGAAAAAGGCCCCAAAATTAAGACAAATTATTGTTAAAAATCTTATTATTTTGGCAAGAAAAAGGGGCTCCCCAAAAATTATATTACTGTATATAACTAGCCATTCTAATATATTGGGTGCCATACAAATCTAGTTAAAATAAAGTCAAATACTGTAGTAAAAAAAAAAGTCTTTAGAGAAACAAATGAGGGAAGCAAAAATTATTTTTGTAATATCTGTGCCACATATCCTAGATTCGCCACTGGACAGGTAATGAGTTTTAATATTAGAAGATAACGTATGAATGAAAATAAAAAAAACAAAAGGTTAGTAGTCGTTAACCAGGAGCATTCAACACGTTAGAAGCTCGTGCCCTCACAAATAGAAAAAAAGAAAAGGGAAAAGCAAAAAAAAAAAAATCCCCGTAGAAAAAGCCCTTTTGAATTTTCACAACTAATTACCGCAATTAGAAGAACAAACAACGGTGGTGCTGTGCTTTCTCTTCTCTTCCTTTCGTCGTGTTAACACACATCTACTTGACATGATGGAATGAGATTGAAATCCACTAGAGTCGAGCGACGATGAAAGGGGCAAGGAAGGTTAGTCGAGAGCGAAAGATGGAGGTTGCGACTGATGAGCTATTCAAGGGCCGAAAAATTTCCATTCTCTCTTTCTCACACTCCCCGAAATCCTTTCTTTTATTCTTACTGGGGTCTAACGGAAGAACAAAAGAATTCACCAACGATAACACCGGTGTAACAATAGTTGGCAGATGGCCCGTACGGTTGAAAAGACAAAAGAGTTGGCAAAAGTAGTGCAAATCCCTACTCGCTACTTCAAAATGCTTTATTTTTATGCTAACCAAGTGCCACGACGCGGAAGTTTGAGAGAAACACCTTCAGAATTTTCGCCTAAGATAAATACCGTACCAAAACTCTCAGCGCCACCTAGTAAATAACGATTGAAAAAAGAAGATAAAATGGCGCCAATACTAATGGATTGATGGTGACACTAAGCAAACCATTTTCATCTCCATCCCTCACACAAACACCTACTACGGTAACTGCAACTCGACCGAGTGATGATCGATGTAGTGGGAAATGTTATTACAGATTCAAATTCCAAGCTCGAAACTTGAAGTTGTCAAAAGTGCATCACTTTTTGTCGATCGAACATTTTCTTCACTTTGCTTTTACCTATCCAAACACTGTCCATGTGAATAAACTGAATACCTGCTGTAAATTCGATTTTTGTAAAATCCGTTTAGAACTTTAGGTAAAAGAATTTCATATTAATTAATAAAGCGCTCAATTTAACTAATTTTTAGCAAATAAAAACGAATAGTAACTGTAAACAAAAATAATAACAAAAAATCAAAAGTGGATGAACTTCAACAAAAGATTTTCATCAAACTTTTCCATGAGCTGATTGAATTAAGATACGATGAATTTTATAGATCGATATCTTTAAAACAAAAATAAAAACACATAGAAATAACCATGGAAACTGCGCAGCAGTCAAAATATTTCACCATTCCTTTTGCGGAAACAATAATGTTGTCGAAGTTCGGAAATTTTATCTTAAAAAGCATTTTTTTTTTTTAAGAGTAGTTTTACTTTTTCAAAGAAATTTCTTAACATGAAATGAAAATCGTTAAAATTCCATTCCGATCTCTCCCGGCGAATGACTAATACGTTCGCTTATCTGGTCACGTAGTACATACTCGTACTCATTCACCTCCTTACCCATAGGAACAAAACACAACGAGCCACCTGTCACCTGACCGAATGCGCTGTCAATTCCAAACGAGCTTCACTTGGACACAATTAAAACAAATCAATCACAAAGCGCAGAAAAACCTACTTAAAAAAAAAACAAAATCCGCTCTATTTTCATGCGTTGCACACCCTTCTTCAAATGTATATTGCTCATTTAATATACTGGTACTTTTAAAATACAGTGCATGTACTGTATCTTTCTCCGAAGCACGCCATAGGTCTCAAACCCGTTGATCTTGCCTTCTCAGCGAGTCGATCTCCAAAATTTATAAATTAATACCGTAACATTGTCACGTGCAAAAAAAATGTAAACACATTAATTTTCTTTAAAATATTTTACCACTTAATCAAAAAAATAAAATAACGCTAAAACTTTAAAAATTAACCCACTGATCTAACCTAGATGTCAAAAAACTCCAGATCGAGGCCTTAGAAATTTTAGCAATGCAAAAAAAAACTTTTTCGAAGGGCCGTAGATTAATGAATTTCAAAAAATGCACATGTACTGACCTTAAATTTCTATTTTGGAATCCAATTGATTGCATGTATCACAGAAAAATCTCATTCACAACGTCAGGGTACTATTCCCCATGCTATCTTCCTATCCGTTCTGTTCGACGTGCCAGCGATCAAATAGCAACCAGCAACATTTCCCAGTTTTTCTAATGCCAAGGTCTAAAACTAAGTAAACGCTAATTGATCAGGCACCTGGACGCCTTCAAGTAGACCGAGTAGGCGCCATGCGACCCATTTCTTCAGGGCCAAAAATACGTCTTCCCTCGTTCAAGACCTCAAAATAATTTTACAAACCTTTCCTTCTATCTACCGTACCAATTTTTACTCCCAGCGTCATCGAGTCGAATGACTTTGATTAAAACTGGATTAGAATATTACATGGCATTTGGTAGCCTCAACACGGCTCTTGACGATAAAGGTAGTCATTAGAAGAGTGCGATGAGTCTAGACGCAGAGATTCTCTCGGTCTTCTCCCATCGCTTTTTCGACCGCCGGAAAAACAACAACATAAAACACCCGACTCCCAAACTCACTTCTTACCCCCCATCGCGTAATTAGAAGAGGATGGAGGAAAGATCATTGACGACGAGAATCTATTTTCGGTACATCGAGCTAATCCCCGGCCAATCATTTCTTCCTTAACGACTTGCTTTGTTTACAAGTTCAATATTAATCGCCTAACTAACTTAAGCCAACTCGCCAATTTCTACTGAACACTGAAATAAGCTTCTCCAATGCACTTTTTTTTCTTTCTTCTTGTTATTTCGTACACTTTTACTAAAGTAGATACGGTACTATGGTAAAAATCTAGTTATCCAAACAGCAAGCAACCGGTATAAATGCGTGTAAGCACGCTTTTCACTTTAACCTGTCAACCCCCATTACATAAATTTCCTTACAAAAAGTACCATTTATACACTGTAAAAAGCAGCATACAGCAAGAAAATAACACAAAACACTCTAAAAATAAAAATACCGTACCGGTAAATAAAAGTATTTCCTCTCCCCCTTTCTAAATAGATAAGGTAAACGCTAAATAAATATTCGATTTATTTCGTTAATTTATTTTGCTTCGCCATCATACTCCATATAGAATTATTATTGGTCCGTGCATGAAATAAGAATAACATTATTATGCATGCACGAAATAGAGAATGCACCACAAAGAATATTTCAAAAACAAAATTACTATATTTTTAAAATGCTGCGATATCAAAACAAATTTAACATTTTTGGACGAACAAAAATAGGAGGAAAAGGATGTAACAGCCGTTTCGAACTTTCAATGGAAATGTCAAAACTGATACATTTTAACTCTTACAAAATTTGAATAGCAAACAAAAAATAATGAAGTAAAAATAAATAAAAGTGTATACGTAAGGAAAATACTAGGCCAGTACCAGGTTTAAAATTATTAGAGGACCTTGCTCTCCTTGAATTAATACAAATTTAAGTTCAATTTGCAAACTTAAATTTTATCGTTTTACGAGCCCTTACTTTCTTTACCCAGATCCTAATCTGATTTTAATGCTCGCAAGTTAAAGAGTCTTGCCCTGCAAACATCACGTAGCATTGCTTTCAAGCTACAAGTCACCATATCTCATTATAAATACTGTACAGTAAATCTAAAAACAACAGTAAACAAAAAAAAAATACCTTCGTGATTATTTCTAGGTTCTACTGACATTTTTATCTCTTAACATAATACAAACAAATAAAAAAAAAAAAAAAAAGAGGATAAAAAGAGCCGCTTTTTTTTAATGCAAACATAATAATTTACAAAGCGAATATCAAAACAAGCGAAAATGCATCAACTGCCTACCGGTAGCACAGAACCGCGAGGGCCAGAATACCGGGCGCATTAAAAGTTCGCCTTTAGGGCCTCGAGTTAAAAATGACGGTAAATATTTCGAGTTGGCAATGTAAATAAAACATCCAATCGATATTTAAAAATCGCTAGATGTCACCAAATAAATAAATAAATAAAAAAAAGAAAAGAGACGCCCTATAGGTGTGTTGTTTCAGTTTTTGTATCGATCGCATCAGCAGGAGAGAGAGAGTTTATTGTAAAGCAACACCACGACATCTTTTAAAGCCTACACACATCTCTACAGTATTTCGACTCTTCACTCACTCACTCGCCACTTTTCTTTTCTTCGCTTCCTACTTTTAACTAAGTGCTAGAAAAGAAAATCACTGTTGCAAACCATTTCTCAACCGATCCCACCGCCCACTCCAAACTCCACGTTTTACTTTGAGTCGCCACGCAACATACTACATGTACTTTCAATTAAAAAATATATATATATAAAAAAAAAACTCCAAAGCAAACAAACGATCAAATCTATTTAGAAATATATATCGTACACAAATAGAAATATTAAAACGGGCGATCGTCGAGTGGCGACTAAAGGTAAACACGAGAACAGATTTCACCCTCAGTTCAAATTTCTATTCAATATAATCAGCATAAAGGAAGAGTGGAAAAAAATATAAGAAGAAAAAAAAAAAAAAGTATAAAACACGCTGTTGCCCAATTAGATACACGCATGAATAGCAAATCTAGATGTTTGTATACGCTTTTTAATGCGTGTCTACAGTTTGGTGCACAATTATCTCACTCATTAAACGATCGATTCCACGTCAACCGAAAGACGAGATACCAAATAGATAGTGAAACTTTATATCCGATCTACACAACCTCCATAAATTGAACACGAGCCAAATGAAAATAAAATATTAGACACACACACAAAATGTAGATGATAAAGGTGTAAAAAACACAATTCTTTTAAAATTGCGTTAATTAAAAAAAAAAAATTAAATTACTGCTGCTACATATAAAATCTGGGCTCGATTAGAATTTAGATTGTTTTATAATTCTAAAAAAATCCTAATACTGTACGTACAATATTTAAAAAGCTAAAACTCAGCTGAAGCTTTATACACTAGCCAACTTAACCTCTCTTGCCACGGGTAAATCGTGGAAAAGATAGTAAAAGGCGGCATAGTGTGGATTCGCCTTATCGTACTAAGGCATACTTGGGCATACTTTTTCATACCCCACGCCACCATTTCACTGCCCAGTAGCCCCAAAAATCTTATTTGGTAGCACTCTCCATGACAGCCCTCACTAATGCTGGGTGCACGAAAATCATAGCTCCCACATCCTGAGTACATTGGAGAAGTGTCGAGCTTGCGAGGCGCGAAATTCTTTTGGAATAAAGTGGTAAATTTGCCTCTTTTTTTTAACAAAAAGTATGCTAAACAAAAAAAAAAATTCAAAATTTAAAAAAAAAAAAAATTTTTTTTAATTTTTTTTTAATTTTTTTTTTTGAAAAAAATTTTTTTTTTTTTTGCAATTTTTTTTTTTTTTTTTTAATTTTTTTTTTTGTTGAGCCTCCTAGGCCATCACATTAGTGACATCATATGGAAAAAGTGGTTTTGGAGATGTTGATGCGCACTCAGTTTATACTCGTATGTAGGCTACTATATGTGATTCGACAGGCTTCCACCTAGTTACGAATAAAATCGTAATTTTTAAAAAAACTTAATAATCTAAATTTAACTTTAAAAATAAATTATCGTAATTGCTTAAAAATAATTCCACTAATATAATTTATTTAATTATAGTTGGAACATTATTAAACGTTTGACATCGATTGTGTGGCCATTAAGAGTCACAAAACTGACATTTCCAACTCCAAACTCGTTTAGACTTTACAGGCCTACCCGCTTTTGCCTGAGATAGAACTAGTTTTCCCATATTAATACTGTAATAAAAAAACGAGTTTGGCAGGTAGCAATATCATTATTAGCCACAATCCTCAGCCTTAATTTTAAAAATCCTTTCTAAGAATTTGCACCAACTACAGTATAAATTTTAAGTTCTATTCTATTACAAATTTTAAAACTTTTTGATAATGCCTCAATATTATTATCCACGCTAGAATAGTTTTTAAAAACCGATTTTATTTTGATTTAGATCCACAGGAAACGATTTTAGTCAATTTGCTACAAATTTAGATGTACAGGCTACATACAATTCACGCTTCACGAGTTATACCTCCCATAGGATAAACTGGTCGCAATTTCGCAAAGCAAACTTAAAAATTTAAACTGTTTACGTTCGAATTTTTAATGCGTACAAAATACACCGGGGAAAAAAAAGTAATACAATTCCCTCCCCTCCCCCCCCCCCTAATCTAAGTGATGATGACGTTTAAGATAGCTGAAGCAATTAGAGACTACGTACAAGATTCGCTCGCTACATTAAAGTTTGCGGTGGATCCGTTTTGACGCACAGAGTGCGGTTTATCTTTACTGTACCGACAGTATCTCATAGTGACAGAGTAACCCGTAACCTATCTTTTAGAACGCCATTCAATAAATGCAACTACACAGTAGGTACCGTAGTTCCACATTTTGGTGTGGTAAAAGGTTTTATGAAACTAGGAATGGGATCTACTTCCTGCCAAACCGGTTTCCGCCAAACCTCATCTCATAACTCGTTTCGTCAGTAAAACTCGATTTCTCGAAATAGAGAAAGAACGGTTTTATTTTTCGAAAATCAGGAAAGTGGCGTCACATCGTCGCTAGATTTCGGAGGAAACACTTTTCGCTAGAACCAAATTGCTAAAAGTGATTTCAGTCAAAAGAAGTGGGGGAAAAAAGGTAAGGTACTGTGTATAACGATCAAATAAAATACGCAACAAAATTTTATATTTCAATATCAGCACGTTTTTCATTAATTTATAAATAAAATACTTTTTTTTTTTAGAAAAAAGCAATAAAAATAAAATACTGTGTACAAACGACAATGAATAAAAAGAAAGACCCGTTTAAATGAAAGCATCTGCGAATAGGGAGAGGAGGAAAAAATGGTTTCCAGAACGTGTCACTGGGTTCCAAATGCCAGATGACGCACGAGCGCCAAATTATAATTTACTAACTTTACATTTCGCATTGTTGAAAATACTGTATAATTTCACCAACAAAAAAGAAAACCGAGAAAAAAATATAAATAAGAGCATTAAAAACTAATAAAAATAAAGCCTTGTTACTGCTAATAATTTGCGAGTTTGCATACAAAAACTCGCACAAACAGCCGAAAAAAATTATTAGAGATCAATAATCAAATAAAAAAACCGAGTAAATGTTACAGTGTGACACCTACTTTGTTCACGCAAATTAGTCCCGCCTCCGCACACAAGATAACAATAACGAAAGATAAAAAAAAAAGTAGCGAGTCCCTAGTAAAAACAACGTCATCATTTCACCCCTTTCAATTCACCAAATAAGTACCTTAAAACGTTAAAAAAAAAAAAAAAAAAATGGGAAGAAAAAAATAAAATCTGGAACCAATTTACTTCATTTTTTTTTATTATTATTTTCATTCTCTCCGCCTTTCTCCGCAATGATCGAAAATATAATCGACTTCTTTTTTCATCCCTTTTTTTTTTTTTTTAATAAATATATATTATTATTATTTTTCTTGCGCGCGTAATTTTCGCTGACAATAAGGTTATGATAAGAGTCTCGTAAATTGAGGATGCCCGATCACCGAATAGAGATGAGCACGCAATATTAATCGAAGATCATTTTGCTTCTCTCCGCACGTGCACCCTACCCTTACACCTTCAGATATAATAAACGCGCACGGTAGTAGTTATCGCTAGTTTATCATACATCCGATATCCATTTACCATTCCGCTGCTAAAATCCGCGAATCGGAAATGCTGCTAATAAAAATAGCGAGGCGTATTATGCGCATTGATAGACGCAATAAGCACGATATATATGAGAAAAACCCCGAGTCTACCCCTATAATTAGCGTACATAAACTATAATTATGCGTGACAGGTTAATAACTTCATCTTAATTTTACATTGAAAAAAAGTATGAATATTATATAAAACTAATAAATAATCAAAAATCTCATTGAAAAATCTGCTGGAAAAAAAAAAAGGATTGTTTTTCAACCAGACAAAAATAAGAATTTATGTAAACTTGATGTTTTATAATCGATCGTTTCGTTGCTCAGAAACAGTAAATCAAAAAAAAAAGATTTAAATAATTTATCTTTCGCTATTTATTATTCATAACAACAATAATAATAATTATCTAGGTGTTAAATTACCTCGCTCTCCAATAAAAGGAATTTAATTTTATGATTGAATTAAATTGGAAAAGATTAAATTACTACTCTCCTTTCTTCAATTTAATTCTTCTTATTATTTTTTAAACTTCAAATAAAGTTAAGACGCCGAACAAATATATAATTTTTCGTCGGTAAATACGGTTCTCATCCAGTTCGAACCCGCCACAGTGCGCGCGCAACGTGTTGAAAATTTCCCAGCGCCACGTTATTTTAGTGTACGATCGATCGATTTGAGAATTCGTTAACGCTTCATTAGATTTTCTTATTGTGATTTGATGAGAGGCCACTTCACAAAATCGCAATTTCCAGAACTTGACATGAATCCGTGATTAGGGATGCTCTTTCTTCTTCACCCCCTCCCCCCCCACACACACTCACTCTCCCATCCCCTCAGACACACATACATATAAGCTAATGCAGCACAATATTCACAAAAGAATGCTGTATCGACAAGAACAAAGTACCGTCTGACTCGGCGTAAGAAAAGAGAGAAAAAAAAAACTTAAATAGACTATTCTGTGCCAGTCAACAAAATCAGCTGCTTGTTTTCTTTATTAGAAAAACGCCTGTCACATTCCAAAATGCAATATTATTCGAAATTAAAGCACTCGGTAATCACAAAAGCTTTTCAAATAAACAAAAAAAAAATAATATTTTTTTAAATGTCAGAATGCTTCTTTTTTCTTCTTTCTCTTTTAATAAATAAAATAAACATATTCATAAAAAAAATTATTTCCTTGACAGACCTGTTTTTTTACCCCTCAGAACTTTTTGATTTAAAAAAAAAAAGTTAAATACATGTACTTGCAACTTTTTCGCCAAATTGAATCGATTGAAAAATCAACTCTCCATTCATACGCCAAAAGATGTGCTTAGCTTTATAAAGTGTAAATTGTATAGCTGCTAAAATACCGTAGCTAAATACCTATGAAGCCAATCATTCAAAATGCTGGTGCAATTTGGTCACTGGTCAGTCATTATTTTCTCAAGACATATTGTTGCTTAAGCCAAAATAAAAATGCAAAATTTTTAGTTCTTTGAGGAAAAAGGGCTCAACACTTTGCTACTATTCTCTAGATATTAGTATTAAGTCTCCGTATTGTTGCGTCAACTGAAACTTCACTTAAAAAATGGCTATTTGGCACTGTGAGTTAACATTCAAAAGCTATGGCCGCCCCTACACGGTTCCACCTTTGTAATAAATACAAAATTTAATTTAAACAGTTTCATTGCTTTTACGTTGCCCCATGTATAATATGATGTAGGTCTAAATAAATCGACCGGCGCCTATTATTTACGCAATTTGTGCGGGAATTATCGCAGGAATTGAAAATTAACAACTTCTCCAACGCATTATTTGCAATTTAAAACATGTTGCGCCATCAAATAAAATTAAATGTTTATGAATTTTACAACAGCAGTTCTTTCGCAAATAAATTAATGTTAGGAATAGAATTTAAACAAACGCGACTACAATAATAAAAACTTTTTAAAAAAATAAAAAATAATAATAATCGTTCTTTAAAAACTATAATTTTCCTCAATTACTTTAAAACTGGTGGGAATTTGCGCGAGAAAGCCAAACCAATAAAAAAAACAACCCCTATAGTAAAAATGTGAGTTCGCGTGCTTGATAATTATTTACTGGTATTGATCCAAGCAGCGCTGAGTCTTCCTCTCACTTAATCCAGCGTGTTTTGTTGCTTTTTTTTTTGTTATTTATTTTTATTTACGTTATCTCTTTTCGGCTGCGTATTTATATCGAAAATCAGATTTCTCTAAATTCCAGTTGTCGACAATCCCCTTTAAAAATTCATTAAAACGGCTGATTCTACCCCCCCCCCCCCCCAACCCCCATTTCGTCCGCAAATTAAAACGTCGGCTAAAAACT
>JAQGAZ010000824.1:0-44082 GCA_034692225.1 Polydesmus complanatus
CAATATAGGCCTAACCTAACCATAAATCAATAACATTTCCTCTGGATAGCCCTCATGAGCAACAGTAAAAAAACAGTGGTCGACGAATAGTCCGTCGACGAAAAATCCGCATACCGAAAATTCAAACTACGTCATCTCAACACACGTGCTAATAATATTTTCTTTTAGGATTTTTTTTTACTCCGAGTAATATTTTTCTACATGTAGAATAATAATTATTAAAAAATAGGTAAAAAATTAAAATTTTAATTTAAACCCCCTCTCCCCCCCCCCCCCCCCCAAAAAACAATTTTTTTAAAACTTAAAAAACAGAAGAAAAAAAAATTCAAGGCGAACTATTGTATAAAACGGAAAAACCTGCACATAACGGAACCAAAAAGTTGATAAAAATAATGCAATGTTTAAACAGCTATAAAGCGTAAGACCTACATAAGGCGAAAACGAACATGCATTTCAAGCATGGAAAAAAAATTTTAAACCCTGCTTAAAACGGACATTGTATAAGACGGAAAATTGTAAGCCCAAACCAAAAAAAAAGTTGGGGAAAAAACACTGAAATATTACAACGACTGTAAGACGGAAAACCTGCATAAGGAAAAAACGAACATGCATTTGAAGCAACAGGAAAAAAAACGATCAACCCTGCTTAAACCGGAAACTGTATAAAACAGAAAATTGTAAGCCCGGACAAAAAAAATTAAGGCAATATTAAAACTGCTGTAAGGCGAAAAACCTGCCTAAGGCGGAAACTGTCACGAGGCAATTTTAAGCGGCGAGGCTTATCATAAACCCTGCTTGAATCTTATACCAATCACAATTCAATTAAAAATACATGTAGATAATTTTTTTTTTTTTAATACAAAAAAAAAAAAATGAAACCGCATTCTTCCGGTTTTATTTTGGAAAAAAAAAAGAATTTGAAAAATGTTGGCCAAAGTAGGTGTGTAGATTACACACCCGGCTTATCTCTAATAATAATACAGTAATAGATAAAAAAAATAAATAGAAATTATTGAGACATAAAAATCAATAAAAATGTTATTTGGAAATTCAATTATTTTAAAAAGCGGTAAAACTACTGTATCACGAGCTGAGAGAGAACCGAGAATGAGCTTACTACTGTTGTGTCTTCCATAAACTCATTACATGTGCAGCAATTTTCGATAATTAAGAAAACTTCATTAGCCAAAAAAAAAAAAATATAAAAAAAGAACAACAAAAAAAGGTAAAAATATTAATTTCAATATTAAATTCAAAAATTATTATTTTTAAACTAATTAAAAATTTTAATTTAAAAAAAAAAAAAACATTCTTCAATAACTAATTTTAAATGTTAAAAAATATTTTTTTTAATTAAAAAAAAATTAAAAAATTTTACTAAAAGAATAAAAATACCGTATATATATTTTTTTTTAAAAAAAAAATCCGGAATTCCAAATAAATAAATAATTGGTGGGGAAAAAATTTACTGGTAATTCTTTATGCGGAATTAATGATATCGAGAAGGATGAATAATATTGTTTAAGCAAAGCCTCTCAATTATTGTGTAAAATGTAAAAATAGTAAAAATTAAAAACCCCAATGAAAAAATTTGAAAAAAAATTAAAATAAAATAATCGTTGATAAAATTATCGATATTGATATAAAAAATATTAATGATAAAAAATTCTATGTGTATTGTGTAATCTCAACATTCCCCTCGAGTAAAACACCCAATCAGGTCGAGAGAAAAAAAAATAATAAAATCAAAATCAAAGGCAATAAGCAGACGAGTCTATTTTCACAATTTAAAAAAAAATAATACTGTAAATCGCTTTTTCCAGGTGACTGAGTCAAGTTTGCATTGTTAAAATGTCAAATTTTTAGAAAAATTATAGAGAAAAATAAAAACATTTTTTTTAGACAGCAATTTAGAAAAAAAAAAAATAAATAAACAATAGAAAAGAAAGAAACTTTAAAGAAAATTATGAAAAATGAGAAATGTTTTTTTTAAGACAATTTATAAGAAAATTAAGCACTTTCTTAATAAACAATTTTATTAAAAAAAGTAAAAAAATTTTCAAACGGAAATTAAAAAATATTTTTTGGAAGAAAATTAAAATTTTTTTTTTTTTTTTTAGAAAATGTGAGAAAATTTTTTTGCAGAAATAAGAAAATATTTTACAAAAAGTAAGAACTTTTTTTTTTTTTGAAAAATTAAAAAAATATTTTACGAAAAGTGAGAAACGTTGTTGGAAAATAAGAAAACTTTTTGAAAAATTAAGAAACTTTGTAGGAAAAGTGAGAAAAATTTTAGGCAAAGTGGGAAATGATTTAGGAAAAGTAAAATTTTTTTTTTTTTTTTTAGAAAAAGTGAGAAATTTTATAAGAAAATTAAGAAAATATTTCAGGAAAAGTGAGAAATTTTGTATGAAAATAACAAAACATTTAGGCAAAGTGGGAAATGTTTTAGGAAATTTGGGGGGAAATGATAAAACTTGCATCTATAAAATTTCCCTTTAACTTTTTAAAAAAACAAAAGGACTTATCCGCTAGTTGCTGCTAAATCCTTCTTAAATTTTGTTTAAACAAACTATTGTAAAAAAAAGTTAAAAAAATGTCAGTTCCCGCTTATACATGTCCTAACAAAATTATATAACATTAAAAAAAATTTAATAAAATAAAAGTCTTATTTAAAACAGGAAAAAAAGCTCAAAAGACGAAAGTACGTGTGCGTGAAGTGGTTGACCCGTGTCCTTTTCCCTTTCTTCCTATAAACTTATATAAAGTACAACCAGTCAAAACCAAAAAAAAAAATTTTCTTTTCCTCAAAAAAAAAGAAAAAAAAATATTTTTGTAAAAGTGTTCCGCGTAAAAGCAACAGACGGAGGAAATGGAGTGTGAGGTGAGGAGAGAGGAGGAAGACACGATGAGCGTCAAACGTCTGTCCAACATTTTCCAGGAAACCACCGACCCACCGCTACCACCACCATCATCCGGTTCTAGTTCCAGGCTCAAACGAGAACCGCCCAGTAGCGTCATCATTTCCGCCAGAAAACTAAACTCTCTGCCGGACATCGTCATCGAAGAGAAAAAGAGCCCACTTCCGCCTCAAACCACTACGCCTCGACTCAAACAATTGACGAGAAGCTACATCGATTGGGACCGAAAGTACTCCAAGCCCTCCACCCTCAACCGGAAGACTCCGCCGGCGGAAGAACGAGTGCCGGCGATGGAAGAGAGGATTTTGTGCGAGAGGACCGGCTCCTTCATCGGAGTGAGGAACAAAGTGAGGGACACCATGGCCATCCTCTTCCAGTCCCAAGCGCAAACAAGAAATAAAGTCAGTTATTATTATCATTATACAGTACGAGTAATTAAAATCTGTTTTCAACTTTTGCGGAACCTAAAACCCGACACTCGGAACCCGAATTTTAATATGTAAACTCATCGCTTAATTAAGTTTTGGGAAGAAAATGGCTAAGGGCAGAAACAGTCTCAAAACACAAACACTCGCTTAAACGGAATTTCAAAGCGCAAACACTGGCTTAAACAGAATTTCAGAACACCAACACTGGCTTAAACGGAATTTCATTACGCAAACCCTTGCTTAAACGGAATTTCATTACGCAAATACTGGCTTAAACGGAATTTCAAGCCGCAAACTCTCGCTTTAAGGGAATTTCAGAACACCAACACTGGCTTAAACGGAATTTCATTACGCAAATACTGGCTTAAACGGAATTCTAAAACGCAAACACTGGCTTAAACGAAATTTCAAGACGCAGACCCTCGCTTAAAGGGAATTTCAAGATGCAGACCCTCGCTTAAAAGGAATTTCAAAGCGTAAACACTGGCTTAAACGGAATTTCAAAACGTAAACACTGGCTTAAAAGAAAATTTCAGAACACCAACACTCGCTTAAACGGATTTCATTACGCAAACACCGGCTTAAAGGGAATTTCAAGACGCAGACCCTCACTTAAAGGGAATTTCAGAACGTAAACACTAATTTAAACGGAATTTCATTACGCAAATACTGGCTTAAGCGGAATTCCAAAACCCAAACACTGGCTTAAAAGAAAATTTCAGAACACCAACACTCGCTTAAACGGATTTCATTACGCAAACACCGGCTTAAACGGAATTTCAGAACACCAACACTCCCTTACCCGGTAAATTTAATTTCAGAACACCAACACTGGCTCAAGCGGAATTCCAAGACACAAAAACTGGTTTAAACGGAATTTCAAAACGCAAACTCTCGCTTAAACGGAATTTCAGAACACAAATATTCGCTCAATAAATGTGAGCTGAAAGAAGAAAACACTCGCGCTAATAAAGGGCTTTAGAAAATAAATCTCGCGTAAATGGAGTTTTAGAAAATCAAAGTCCATGGCAAACTTTCTGATCCCCCCTTCTACCTACGCATTCGGGGAGCCCATGCACTCTTAACATTTTCGCCTCAGCCTCCTGGGAATTCCCGCAACCGCATCTGACAAAATTCATAATTGATATACCTAATAAATAATTTTTCTAATAATAATAATGATTATTGGTTGCAGGAGCTTCGTGAGGAGGAGAAGCGCAAGGTGGTGGTGTACGTGACGACTAACGGCATCGTGCGCGGGACGTTCCACAAGTGTTTGCGCGTGAAGACCATCCTGGCCACGCACCGCATCGCCTTCGAAGAGAGAAACATTTTCATCCGGACGTGTTATTTAAAAGAACTGCGCGATCGCTTGCTCCATTCCCGGTACTCCTACTACGAGTACGCGGGGCTGGACTGGCCAGGGGAAGACGACGGGGATGAGGAGTGCAAGGACGGCGTTCCGGTACCTCAAGTGTTCGTCGAGGGAAGACATCTAGGGGTACGTTTCATCCTATAAATACAACTAGTTAACCCACACATTGAGGTGTGGAAGAACTTTGATGTTAACAGAAACTGGGCCCCCAAATCTCCCACTTACAGAGTTATTCCATTTACCAACAGTCTAGCTCGTATAGCTCATATAAAACATAGCCTATCTGTTTCACTTATAGAGGTGAACTAGCCTATAAAAATCTTAAGAACCTAATTTTTCTCACTTACAGAGGGTAGTCGCCGATTCTTCCCACCTACAGAAGCTAAATAGTTTATTCTTTTAATTGATATTCTCCCTAAGTGGAATTAATCGCCAAATTTCCCACTTATAGAGGCAAAATAACATTTTTTCCCACCTAATGACATAACATAGGTCTATTTTCCTTACTTATAGAAGTAAAAGCGCCTTTTCTTCCCACTTACTGCTTACTCTTCCTATTAATAGAGGGGTTAAATAGGTTATCCTTCCCATTTACAGAGGTATAACAGCCCAGTTATCTCGCTTATAAAAGTGCAGTAGCTTTTCCTTCCCACTTATACAGGTTGACAACCTATGTTTTTCTCACTTATAAAAGGAAGCAATAGTCTTTTCATTCTAAATATACAAATGAATCAGTAAATCCTTCCCACTTACATAGGTAACAGAGTACTTTCCCACTAATGAAGATGAAACGGACGCTCCTTCTCACTTAAAGAGATATTTTTCTCACTTATATAGGTCCAATAGTCTCTCCCATCCTACTTATACAGATGAAACAAGTCTATCGTTCTTACTTAAAGAGGTGAAAGGACTTACACATATTTAAGAGCCCTTCCTTATTCTCACTTACACAGGTAACCCAGAGTACTTTCCCACTTATAAAGACGAAACGGACTCTCCTACTCACTTAAAGAGGTTAAACAAACTTCACTTATATAGGTCCAATAGCCTTTCCCATCCTACTTATACAGATGAAACTCGTTCTCACTTAAAGAGGTGAAGCGGCTTATTTTCCTGACTTCAAAATATTTAAGAGCCCTTCATTCCCACTTAAACAGGTGAAATTGTTTGTCCTTTCCATTTAAAGAAATAAAACCCACTTATAAGAAGTAAGGTAGCCCGCATTTTCTCACTTATACAGGTCGCAAAGTACCTGCAAAAGTGCCCAAACGAAAGCTACTCGTCTCACTTGTAGAGGTTCCCCACGGCCCACTTATTTGCAGCTCATTCTGTTTATATTTTAATAATTTAATTTCCGATATTCTTTTTGTCAGGGAGCGGATCGAATCGAGTCATTGAACGAGAGCGGACAACTAAAAGTCATAATGAAAGATTTCAAAGTAATTAATACGATTATTAAACAGAAAGCAATATTAATTTGAATTTTACAGAGCTCCTCCTCCTCCTCGACCAACGCGGTGTGCGCTTATTGCGGCAACTACTGCGTTCTAATGTGCGAGATTTGTAAAGGGAGTAAGAAATCGCCGGTTGAAAAAAACACTTCCAGAAGTTATTACTTTCAACTGCGATGTACGAATTGCGACGAGAACGGACTGGTTCCCTGCAAATCCTGCTCTACCTCCTGATCCAAACTCATCTCTCCTCCTCATCCTCCATCTTCTAACTCAAAAAAACTTACAGAACGCGAAACGACAATCGTCGATCTCAAATAATTATTGTTATTATTTTCGGATCGGAGACTTGATGTAAATCATCAACCACAATCGAGATCATCATCAATCAATCAATCG
The DNA here is from genome assembly GCA_034692225.1 of Polydesmus complanatus. Classification (NCBI taxonomy): domain Eukaryota; kingdom Metazoa; phylum Arthropoda; class Diplopoda; order Polydesmida; family Polydesmidae; genus Polydesmus; species Polydesmus complanatus. Next base: position 6,575 of record JAQGAZ010000824.1, read on the forward strand.
CATTTGTCAACATAATAATAATACTAATTGCATGAACTTTCATCACTATTTATGTTCTCTCATCATAATACTAGTACCGTATGGCGTTTAATAGAACAGTATTAAAATCTAGAAATGTATTTTTCTCTCTTAAAATCCGTCGGTTACAATAATTATTAAAGCCTAGAAATGTGATTACTGTACTGTAAATTACTTTTTAAATGTTTGGAAACGTTTTGGAACAACTTTCAATTGAAGTATCTGATCCAGACAAAAGACCTAAATCGTAAACTGTACTCACAAAAATAATGCGTCCAACTTTTCAATTACATTGTAATTAACGACCTGTGGGCATTAAAAGTAACGGAGACTTTTTCATAAACTTTGTACTTATTTCAAACTCACCGAAGCATTTCCCTACTCTTACGTAACAGTTTCGGTATTCGAGAAGTGGAAGGCAAGAACCCTTCAATGTTATCTATGGATTATAATAATAATTGTAGAATTGAGTACCGAGTTGCATGCGGTCAATTATTAATACGACGTTAATAGACAGGTGTGGAAACGCTTAGGATTTCGAACGTTGGTTCTACGTATGGAAACGAAGAAATAAATCGAGTAACATGATAATTATACTGACCATTTGTGATGATGAAACGATGAGCCTCTAGTTCGGATTCCAACTTGAGGTTACGTTCCAAACGAAAAGTCTAGGTACTTGTAATCGCACATTGAGAAGTCTCGATCCAGCACTTGATTCGAGGCGGCGGTTTCATGTTCTTGTATAATGCGTATTTATATAACCTACAAAAGAATAAGAATACCGTATTAGAGAAGCAATAAAAATAAACGTAGAATTATAACGTGATGTAGTTTTACGATACACAAATACAATTACATAGGCCTACATCAAAATCAAAACAACATTTTTTTTCAATTTACCTTCGCGTAGAGATCCGAAGGAATCTTAGACGTAATATAAGCTATATTTTAATTAACTTTGCTCTCTTCAAACGATAACAAACTTTCATTTAACCGAAATATTAGCGATTAATTAAAATTACCTCGATTAGCGATGACAGCAGCGAGCGCGGGATCGAAATTAATTACTGTACCGTGAATTTTGCCGATTAAGCCTCCGCCATCTTGTTATGAATTTTCTAGCAACTATCAAATTGGAAAGAAAAAGAAAAAAATATTGTAAATAAAAATTTATGCATTTAAAATTAATAGTATAATCGAATAATTTTTTTTAAAAAATATAACTTATTTTTATAATCGTATAATTTTGTATTTTTATGCACTTTTATTTTATTTAATGGAAAAAACAAAATGGCGCTACAAGCGCAGCTACATAATTACTTTGATTGAGAAGCACGAATGAGAATTGCCACGTGGAAATAACTACCGATAGTTTTACAAAATTCAATCATTCTATCAAAGATTGTGAATAATCTTAAAAGAATCAGTGTTTGTATTGAATATTTTCATTAATATTGTATAAGAGGTTTTTTCATTTTAAATGTTTTGGTTAAGTTGGAAGCGGATCGAGCGAGGAAGGTATACCGTGTCTACTTGGTCCATGCAGCAGCAGGGTTTTTCAATGCAGAAGCAAGATGCGCTTACCAATGGGCCAACCAACCCGAACCAAATCGAGTTTATTAATCCAGAGCGGACAATTATTGACATACTGTAATGAAAGATTTTAAAATAATTACCTCGGTTAATTGAATTTTTCAGAGCTCATCCTCGGCTAATGAGAGAATGTGGTTCAAAACAACATCTCCAGAAGGCATCATTTTCAAGAACCAGGCCTGCTTCGATCCTGCAACTTCTTTTAACTCAAAAAATTTAAAGCTCACTATTTACGTTCCTCTTTCATAAAAATAATACTAATACACATGTATAACGTCTCAATTTTTATAAAGTAAAAATTCGAAAATTTAAAAAATAAAAACTGTACCGGTACTTTTTTTGTTTACAAAATACATGTACTGTACTGAATCACGCACCAAAAACGGAATTTGATTATATTCATTAATTATTAAAAGTCCGAAAATCTGATTACTGTTTTTTGTAGTTATTCTAAAAGTTGAAGTTTTAAATTTTACTTAGCACTTCGGAAAGCAGATGACTGAGGGAAGATACGAACCGAAGGAGACTTCTCGACTCTTATTAACAGTTTCGGAATTCTATAGAAGTGGAATTTCTCTTAATTGTCATCTACGGTGAAAAGATGATACAATTGTAGAATTATTGATCCTATTCTTCTAGCGGCGTCATAAACGTAAAACAAAATGAATGATCGACATTGAGCCAGTTCCAATTATATGCTAATAAAAAAATTATTATTATTATTATTACACTAATAATAAAAAACGGCGACATTGAACTTGAATCTGCGCTACATTAGAAGAAATATAATATTATCGATACATTATTATTTCCAGAGTTATGGAAAAAGAACAGAGTGAAATTTGTAATATTTACCGAGCTGCATGGTTTTACAAAAGTTGTTCGATCGAAGCAAAACTTTTTTAATTCTCTCGCCTAGATTTTAAAAAAAGACTCTAAAAGAGGTTAAACATGTACTAACAAAAACTCGACCCACAAAAAAAGTAACTTTCACAAAACATTCAACTCATTATGCAACGACTCACGAGCATGTTCGATCGTTTAGTCCCGAAAGGTATACAAACAGAACTTGTTGCTATTGGGGCCCCGAGGCCGCCCGTTGCCCAACTGAAAATCCATTAGCGACGCAACCATCAACGAAACATGAAGTTTAATCTCAACGCTGATTTCCAAACTCTCGGCATCAATAATACGATCGTCGTTAAGCGTGATGTGCCAATCGTCGAACTCAAACACCGAGTTCCCTCTGATCGTGTTCTCGATCATAGAGAAAGGATACTCGGGGTTCATCAGCGTGATGTTGGTGAGATGAGGGAAGGTGCGGAGGAGGTAGTCGTCGAATTTTCCCCACCAGAACGCAATTCTTACCCGTAACGAATCTTTTTTCACACTGCCCGATCCGAACGACATTGACGCTGCGTTATTATTATAATAGGTGAGCTGCGCTTGCGCTACGTACCCCTTCTTATGGGTACAGAAATACCGGCTTTCGTCGCCTTCGCTCACCTCACTCGCTCGCTTCGTTTTCTGGAACTCCTCTACCGTCCAATTCAAAACTCCGTTGTAGGAATAAAGCTTTTCGGGCCAAGCCACGTACACCCGCATGATCACCGAGTCCTTGACGTTGTAGAGGGGAGAGGCTAGAAAAGACTCGGGGAATAGATCGCGCTTGAAGGTGAGGGAATAGTCAAAAGTGGTGCCGAACGGAGTATGACAAGAGCGGACTATGTGGCGGCGGTTGGTGTGACAGTCAACTAACACGTAATAGACGGTGGGAATACTCGTAATGTCACGGGTCGGTCCTGCGTGGGGACCGGGGAATAGATCGAGCCACATAGATACCATTTCCGATGACGATACGACGAGGTTAGCTCGAGCTTCCACTTGAAGAGTATCGTCCCAAACGAAAGTGTGGCAACTGTGAATTACGCAGTTCTTTTGCTTCAACAGTGGATACATTTGAGAGATCTTCCAAGTATAACTGGGTTGATATCTGTTATTATATACGGTGTAGTTGCGTATCTATACGTGTAAGAGTATAAATATAATATTCGTAAAAGCGACGAAAATGAACATAGAAACTGCTTTCAACTTACCGGGTAAGGAAGGAGCTCGTTGCGCTCGGGGAACTCATCGTACTCACTTTCCTCGGTCGAATCTGCAGGGCTAACTTCTTCATCTGCCGAAGATACAACTTCTTCATCTGATGCAACTTCATCTGATGCGGATGCAACTTTCTCATCTGCTGAAGTTAATATTATTACTTCATCATCTGCTGAAGACGATACAACTTCTTCGTCTGATGAAGATGAACTAGACATAATTAAAACAAGGATGATTAAAATTAATTCTTCAAACGATAACCAACTTTCACTTTTAGCACGAGCAAACCACACGTGGAGCCGAAATCTTAAAATTATTTTTAAGAAACAGCACTGAAGATTAACTCATCTGCCATTTTGTTTTCCATTTCCTAGCAGCCAAGTTTATCTTTGTGAAAAATAAGAAGACGACAAAAAAATTGCAAAATGAAACATGAATAATTTTTTAAAAAAATTGTACTGATTAAAAATAATTTTTTTTTTATCATTGTAATTTATAAAATGCACTGCTATTTAATTTAATAATAATAAAAACAAAATGGCGCCCTCACACGTGCCGCACCTGGATATTGGTTAAAAAAAGAACGAATGAGCGATCTCATCAACCGGTCTCACTTCTCACCCTGTCAATAATTGTGAATAAGTCTACATAATAGAAAGATTTCAAAATAATTACCTCGGTTAATTTAATTTTTCAGAGCTCATCTTCGGCTAATGAGAGAATGAGGTTCAAAACAACACTCCAGAAGGCATTCTTTTCAAGGAACCCTGCAAAAACTGCTCCTCCTCATCCAAGCTCATCGCTCTACTACTCCTCCTTCGTCTTCTAACTTAAAAAAAATTTAAAGCTCGCTATTTACGTTCCTCTTTCATAAAAATAATACTAATACATTGTATGACGTCTAAATTTTTATAAAGTAAAAAATTCGAAAATTTAAAAAATAAAAACTGTACTCGTGCTTGGAATTTCTTTTTTGTTTACAAAATAATACTGAATCACGCACCAAAAACGGAATTCGATTAAATTCATTAATTATTAAAAGTCCGAAAATCTGATTACTGTTTTTTGTAGTTATTCTAAAGGTTGAAATTTTAAATAGATCGTGAGGGATCCTGAGGGAAGATACGGACCGAAGGAGACCCACATTTCTCTACTCTAATTAACAGTTTCCGAACTCTATAGAAGTGGAATTTCCCTTTCTCTCAATTGTTATCTACGGTGAAAAGATGATACAATTGTAGAATTATTGATTCTATTCTTCTAGCGGTGTCATAAACGTAAAACAAAATGAATGATCGACATTGAGCCAGTTCCAATTATTATGCTAATAAGAAATTATTATTATTATTATTACACTAATAATAAAAAACGGCGACATTGAACTTGAATCTGCGCTACATTAGAAGAAATATAATATTATCGATACATTATTATTTCCAGAGTTATGGAAAAAGAACAGAGTGAAATTTGTAATATTTACCGAGCTGCATGGTTTTACAAAAGTTGTTCGATCGAAGCAAAAGTTTTGAATTCTCTCGCCTAGATTTTAAAATGATTCTAAAAGAGATTAATATACTAAAAAAAAACTCTACCCACAAAAAAAGTAACTTTCACAAAACATTCAACTCATTATGCAACGACTCACACGCATGTTCGTTTAGACCCGAAAGGTATACAAACAGAACTTGTTGCTATTGGGGCCCCGAGGCCGCCCGTTGCCCAACTGGAAATCCATTAGAGACGCAGCCATCAACGAAACATGAGGTTTAATCTCAACGCGGATTTCCAAACTCTCGGCATCGATAATACGATTGTCATTAAGCGTGACGTGCCAATCGTCGAACTCAAACACCGAGTTCCCTCTGATCGTGTTCTCGATCAGAGAGGAAGGGTACTCGGGGTTCATCAGCGTGATGTTGGTGAGATGAGGGAAAGTGCGGAGGAGATAGTTGTCGTATTTTCCCGACCAGAACGCAATTCTTACCCGTAACGAATCCCTTTCCACACCTGTAGCGGGCAGTGGTTTTCCACGATAATAGGTGAGCTGCGCTTGCGCTACGTACCCCTTCTTTTCGGTACAGAAGAAACGGCTTTCGTCGCCTTCGCTCACCTCACTCGCTATAATCGTTTCTTGGAACTCCTTAACGGTCCATCGTAAAACTCCGTCGTAGGAATAAAACTTTCCGGGCCGAGCCACGTACACCCGCATGATCACCGAGTCGTCGACGTTGTAGAAGGGAGAAGTGAACCAAGACCCGGGGAATACTTGGCGCTCGAAGGTGAGGGAATAGTTGAAAGTGGTGCCGAATGGAGTATGACAAGAGCGGACTACGTGGCGGCGGTGGGTGTGGCGGTCAACTAGCACGTAATAGACGGTGGGAATGCGAGTCGGTCTTCCGTGGGGGCCGGGGAATAGATCGAGCGACATGGATAGCATTTCCGATGATACGTTGAGTTTAACTCGAGCTTTCTCTTGAAGAGTATCGTCCCAAACGAAAGTCTTGGAACCGTGAAGCACATTCTTTCGCTTCAACAGTGGATAAATTCGAAAGAGCTTCCAAGTATAACTGGGTTGATATCTGTTATTATATACGGTGTAGTTGCGTATCTATACGTGTAAGAGTATAAATATAATATCCGTAAAAGCGACGAAAATAAACATAGAAACTGCTTTCGACTTACCGGGTAAGGTAGGAGCTCGTTGCGCTCGGGGAACTCATCGTACTCACTTTCCTCGGTAGAATCTGCAGGGCTAACTTCTTCATCTGCCGAAGATACAACTTCTTCATCTGATACAACTTCTTCATCTGATGCAATTTCTTCATCTGCTGAAGATTCAACTTCTTCATCTGATGAAGATACAACTTCATCTGATGCAACTTCTTCAACTGATGCGGATGCAACTTTCTCATCTGCCGAAAATACAACTTCTTCATCTGCTGCAGCTTCCTCATCTGCTGAAGATGAACTAGACATAATTAAAATTAATACTTCAAACGATAACCAACTTTCACTTTTAGCACGAGCAACCACACGTGGAGCCGAAATCTTAAAATTATTTTCAAGAAACAGCACTGATGATTAACCCATCTGCCATTTTGTTTTCTGTTTCCTAGCAGCCAAGTTTATCTTTGTGAAGAATTAATTTTAAAAAGAAAAAAAAAATTGAAAATGAAAATGAAACAAAAATCATTATTAAAAAAAATGTACTGATCAAAAATAATTTTTTTTTTTATTATTGCAATTTATAAAATGCACTTTTATTTAATTTAATGATATCGGAGTAATAAAAACAAAATGGCGTCCTCACACGTGCCGCACCTAGATATTGGTTAGGAAGAACGAATGAGCGGTCTCATCAACCGGTCTCACTTCTCACCCTGTCAATAATTGTGAATAAGTCAACACTGCGTGTAAAGATCAATTGTTTGTTTGAAATTTGTATTAATATTCACGTTTTTTTCATTTTTAAATGTTTGTTTTTTGTGTTTGCAGGTTACGTAATTGGAGACGAATGGATCCGGCGAATAGCATAATATAGTATTATACTTGATCCTGCTCAGGATTTTACAATGGAGAAGTCTATTCTTTCTACTGACAGAAGTAACAGGGCCTATTCATCCTATTAATTGAAGGTTTAAGTAGATTATAATTTTAACGAGTGAAACAAAAAGGTAAAACAAAACTAATCCTACCCACTATACTTATAAGATGGAGGTAACCTGCACCTTCTCTCTTATCCAGGTCGCACCGTTCCAGCTGCTGTATGCTCCAAGGAATAATGTTTTCAGCTGCGAAGAGAACGGACTGGTTCCTTGCAAATCCTGCTCTACCTCCTGACTCAAACTCATCTCTCTATTCATCACCTTCTAATTTCTAACTCAAAACTTCTAGAACTCGCCAAACGACAATCTTCGATCTCTAACCCTTAACCTAAATCGTAAACTGTATTCACAAAAATAATACGTCCAACTTTTCAATCTTTAATTATGCCTCGGTGTGGGCTTAAAAAAGTAACGATACTTTTAATAATCTTTGTAGTTATTACAAAAGTTGAAATTCAATAATTCTAGAATAATTAGCACTTTCAAAAACAGATGCCCGAGGGAAGAAGATACTGACCGAAGGAGGCTATGCGGACACCATCGCCCTACTCTGGGGTACTCTAAGCTGATGATATAATAATTGTAGAATTGATCCTACGTCTGGCAGTGAAACATCGCAAAACATACAAGATAAATGAATGATCGGTATGACCAAGTTAAATATGCTAATGAAAGATAATTATTATTTACATAAAATATTACAAAAATATTATAATACTGTAAATACAATTATTTCGAGAGTTATAGAATCCAACATTGAACGCACTTTTACTTTACACGTACAAGAAGAAAAGCGAAAAAATAACTTCTGCAATAATAATTACCGACTGGTTCCGCGTGTTGAAGCATGCTCTCTCTCTCTCTCCGAGAATTAAAAAGATAAACATTTATGGTCCGTCCTAAAAAGTACATTACGCAACTCTTATCAACGACTCACATGCATGTTCGTTTAGACCCGAAAGGTATAAAAACAGAACTTCTTGCTATTGGGACCCCGAGGCCGCACGTTGCCTAACTGGAAATCCATTTGAGACGCAGCCATCAACGAAACATGAGGTTTAATCTCAACGCGGATTTCCAAACTCTCGGCGTCGATAATGCGATCGTCATTAAGCCTGACGTACCAATCGTCGAACTCACACACCGAGTTCCCTCTGATCGTGTTCTCGATCAGAGAGAAAGGATACTCGGGGTTCATCAGCGTGATGTTGGTGAGATGAGGGAAGGTGCGACGGCGGTTGTTGTCGAATTCTCCCGACCAGAACGCAATTCTTACCATTAATGAACCTCTTTCCAAACCTCCAGGGGGCAGTGTTCTTCCTAAATAATAGGTGAGCTGCGCTTGCGCTACGTACCCCTTTATATGGGTACAGAAATACCGGCTTTCGTCGCCTTCGCTCACGGTAGTCGCTTCCTTCGTTTCCTGGAACTCCTCAACGGTCCATCGTAAAACTCCGTCGTAAGAATAAAGCTGTTCGGGCCGAGCCACGTACACTTCGATTTCCACCGAGTCGTTGACGTTGTAGAAGGGAGTGGTGAGCCAAGACTTGGGAAATAAATCGCAATTGAAGGTTAGGGAATAGTCGAAAGTGGTGCCGAATGGAGTATGACAAGAGCGGACTACGTGGCGGCCCAATATGCGGTCAACTAACACGTAATAGACGGTGGGAATGCTTACGATGTCACGGTTCGGTCCTACGTAGGGACGAGGGTATATATCGAGCGACATGGATACCATTCCCGATGACAAGCGGAGGTTAGCTCGAGCTTTCACTTGCCGGAGGTTAGCTAGAGCTTCTACTTGCCAGAAGTTAGCTCGAGTTGCCACATGCAGGTGGGTGTCCCAAACGAAAGTCTGGGAACCGTGAACCGAGCAATTCTCTCTCGCCAACAGTGCTCCAATTCGAAACATCTTCCAAATATAATTGGGTGCCAACGTGTTTTCATAAACAGTGTGGTTGCGTACCTATACATAGAATTTATAATATTAGAAATTAAGAAACAAATAGCCTACACAGTTATCCCGTAATTTTTCGCAGCGTTTTTTTTTGACTAATGAATTAAAACAAAATGTTTTCAATTTACCGGGTAAGGAATATAAACGTCCTCGGTAGATGAATTAGTCGACATATTTAATTACATGTAATAATACTCAAAACTTCCAAGATCCTTCGGCGTTTTACGACAATACGGTAATTACTTAATATTAGTCCGAAACGATAACAAACTTCCCCGAGCAGCGATCAGCAGCAGTAATTCAACATTCTAAAATTATTTCCGAGAAACACAAACTGAAGATTAATTAAATAGAAGATAAATTAATAGACGTAAATTTTTCACCTTCGATTAAGCATCGGTCATTTTTCTTAACAGTTTTCTAGCAGCCAGCTGAGCCAGGTTTACCTTTGGGAAAAAGAAGAAAAAAAAATCTTATTATGAAAAATTATTATAAACTTTTAAAGAAATTATACTCATCAAAAACTAATATTCTTTTATCATTATAATTTATATATTTTTTAATCCACTTTTATTTAATTTAAAAAATAATTAAACTAGACGACGCACCCCAAGCGCCGCACCTGGATATTTGGTTGGGAAGAGCGAATGCGAGTGCCATCTACAGTAGCAATGATCAATTCAAAATAATAATATTATAATGTTCAAATGCGGTCTCATCAGCTGTTCTAATCAATGATAAATTAAATACATCAGCACTTGTTCTAATGTGCGCTTATTGCGACAATTGCCAATGTGCGAGATTTGTAAAGGGAGTAAGAAGTGGCAGGTGGTTCCAAAAAACATTTCCAGGAGCTATGTGCCACTTGCCAAATTGCTAAACGTACAAAACAAATGAATGATCGATGTGAGTCAGTTCCAATTATGCTAATGAAAAATAATTATTATTTACTCTTAAATGCCACAAAAATATAATATATACAAATTGTTTTAGAATCCGATATTAAACGCATTTTTACTTACATAATTTTACAAGAAGAAAAGCGAAAGAAAGAACTTTAAACAATTTGCAATAATAATTACCAACTGCGTGTTGAAGCATGCTTTTAATTCTCTTCCCTAGAATTAAAAAAGATGAACATGTATGCTCCGTCCTAAAAAGTACATTACGCAACTCTTATCAACGACTCACAAGCATGTTCGTTTAGACCCGAAAGGTATAAAAACAGAACTTCTTGCTATTGGGGCCCCGAGGCCGCCCGTTGCCTAATTGGAAATTCATTAGAGACGCAGCCATCAACGAAACATAAGGTTTAATCTCAACGCGGATTTCCAAACCCTCGGCATTGGCGATGCGATCGTCATTAAGCGTGATGTGCCAATCGTCGAACTCAAACACCGAGTTCCCTTCGATGGTGTTCTCGATCATAGAGAAAGGATACTTAGGGTTCATCAGCGTGATGTTGGTGAGATGAGGGAAGGTGCGTGGGAGGCAGTCGTCGTATTGTCCCGACCAGAAGGCAATTCTTACCCGTAACGAATCTTTTTTCACACTGCCCGATCCGAACGACATTGACGCTGCGTTATTATTATAATAGGTGAGCTGCGCTTGCGCTACGTACCCCTTCTTATGGGTACAGAAATACCGGCTTTCGTCGCCTTCGCTCGCCTCACTCGCTCGCTTCGTTTTCTGGAACTCCTCTACTGTCCAATTCAAAACTCCGTTGTAGGAATAAAGCTTTTCGGGCCAAGCCACGTACACTGCGATTTCCACCGAGTCGTCGACGTTGTAGAAGGGAAAGGCGAGCCACGACTTGGGGAATAGATCGCGCTTGAAGCTGAGGGAATAGTCGAAAGTGGTGCCGAATGGAGAATGGCAAGAGCGGACCATGTGGCGGCGGTTGGTGTGGCGGTCAACTAACACGTAATAGACGGTGGGAATGCTCGGAATGTCGCCAGTCGGTTCTCCCTGGGGGCCAGGGAATATATCGAGCCACATAGATACCATTCCCAATAACTGGATGAAGTTAGCTCGAGCTTCCACTTGCCGGAGGTTAGCTCGAGCTTCCACTTGCAGGTAAGTGTCCCAAGCGAAATTTTGGATACCGAGAATCAAGCAATTCTCTGTTGACAACACTTCATTAATTCGAGAGATCTTCCAAATATAATTGGGTGCAAGTATGTTATCATGTACAGTGTAGTTGCGTACCTATACATAGAATTTATAATATTAGAAATTAAAAAACAAACACAAACACAACAGTTATCACGTAATTTTTCGCAGCGATTTTTGACTAATGCATTGAATTTAAAACAAAATGTTTTCAATTTACCGGGTAAGGGATATAAACGTCCTCGGTAGATGAACTAGTCGACATATTTAATTAATAATACTCAAAACTTCCAAAGATCCTTCTTCAATCGATAACAAACTTCACCGAGCAGCGATCAGCAGCAGCAGTAGAAATACAAAATTCTGAAATTATTTCCGAGAAACACAAACTAAAGATTAATTAAATAGAAGATATTAAATTAATTGACGTAAATTTTTCACCTTCGATTAAGCATCGGTCATTTTTCTTAACAGTTTTCTAGCAGCCAGCTGAGCCAGGTTTACCTTTGGGAAAAAGAAGAAAAAAAAATCTTATTATGAAAAATTATTATAAACTTTTAAAGAAATTATACTCATCAAAAACTAATATTCTTTTATCATTATAATTTATATATTTTTTAATCCACTTTTATTTAATTTAAAAAATAATTAAACTAGACGACGCACCCCAAGCGCCGCACCTGGATATTTGGTTGGGAAGAGCGAATGCGAGTGCCATCTACAGTAGCAATGATCAATTCAAAATAATAATTATAAAGTTCAAACGCGGTCTCATCAGCTGTTCTAATCTGGTCTTGTGCCCAAAATCTTCCCACTTACTGCTTACTCTTCCTATCATTTAGGGTTTTAAATAGGTTATCCTTCCTATTAACAGAGGTAAAACAGCCTTAGTAGTTATCTCGCTTATAAAAGTGCAGTACTAGCCTTGCTATCCCACTTATACAGGTAACACAGAGTACTTTCCCACTTATAAAGATGAAACGGTTCTCACTTACAGAGGTAAAACCTAATTTTCTCGCTTGAATAGGTCCATTAGCCTTTCCCATCTTACTTATACAGATGAAACAGTTTATCGTTCTCATTTAAAGAGGTGAAACAACCTATTTTTCTGGCTTACAATTATTTAAGAGTCACTTATACAGGTGAAATTGCTTGTCTTTTCCATTTAAAGAAATAAAACCCAATTATAAGAAGTAAGGTAGCCCGCATTTTCTCACTTATACAGGTCGCAAAGTACCTGCAAAAGTGCCCAAACCAAAGCTACTCGTCTCACTTGTAGAGGTTCTCCACCGCCCACTTATTTGCAGCTCATTCTGTTTATATTTTAATTATCATAATACAAATTTAATTTCCGATATACTTTTTGTCAGGGAGCGGATCGAATCGAGTCATTGAACGAGAGCGGACAACTAAAAGTCATAATGAAAGATTTCAAAGTAATTAATATAATTATAAAAAATAAAAAAGCAATGTATTAATTTGAATTTTACAGAGCTCCTCCTCCTCCTCGACCAACGCGGTGTGCGCTTATTGCGGCAACTACCGCGTTCAAATGTGCGAGATTTGTAAAGGGAGTAAGAAGTGGCAGGTGGTTCCAAACCACATTTCCAGGAGCGAAGCACCACTTGCCAAATTATTAAACATACAAAACAGAATGAATGATCGATGTGAGCCAGTTCCAATTATGCTAATGAAAAATAATTATTATTTACTCTTAAATGCCACAAAAATAAAAATGTTTTAGAATCCGATATTATACGCAATTTTACTTACATTTACAAGAAGAAAAATAAAAAAAAAAAGAACTTTGAACAATTTGAAATAATAATTCCCGACTGCATGTTGAAGCATGCTTTTAATTCTCTAGTCTAGAATTAAAATCTCTGGTCCATCCAAAAATAAATACAAAAACCTTTCCAACTCAATCTCATCAACGCTAACATGTGCTTTTTTAGTCCCGAAAGATATACAGACGGTTCTTGTTGCTATTGCGGCTCCTGGGCCTCACCTCACCCAATTGGAAATTCACTAACGACGCAACCATTATCGAAACGTGGAGTTCGACGCTCACATAAATTAACAAACGCTCGGCGTCGATAATGCGCCGGTTAGCAACCCCCAGGTGCCAATCGTCGAACTCAAACACCGAGCTCCCCCCGATCGTGTTCTCGAGAAGAGAGGATTTCGGGTACTCGGGGTTCATCAGCTTGATGTGAGTGAGGTGAGGGAAGGTGCGGGGCAAGTAGTCGTCCACTACTCCCGAACAAAACGCGATTCTTATTCTCAACAAATCTGTTTCCACGTTACCTCCGTACAATACCGTTCCATTATAGGCCAGCCGCACTTGGGCCGCGTACCCATCTTCTTCGTCACCGGTACAAAAAAACCAGCCTTCGTCCCCTTCGCTCACTTCACTCGCTCGCTTCGTTACCTGAAACTCCTTAACGGTCCAATACAAAACTCCCTCGCGGGAATTAAAATAAAGCGGATCCACGTACACTTCGATTTCCACCGAGTCGTGGATGTTGTAGGTGGGAGAGGCGAGCCAAGACTTGTGGAATAGTTGGCGGCGGAAAGTCATGGAATAGTCAAATTTTTGGCCGAATTGAGTATGACACGAGCGCACTATGTGGCGACCGGTCGCGCGATCAACTAATACGTAATAGACGGTGGGAATGCTTACGATGTCGAGAGACCTACATAAAGGTCCTTTAACGGGACGATAGAATAAATCGAGCCACATCGATACTATTCCCGATGAGGATACGGCGAAGTTGGCTCGAGCTCCGACTCGCGGGTACGTCTCCCAAAAGAAAGTTTTATGACTTTGAGTGGCATAAGTCTCCTCCACCAGAACTCTAGAAATAGCATCGATCCTCCAAGTATAGTCGGGCGCGCAATTGTTCTTAAATAAAGCGTAGTTTCTTATCTATATTATAATATAAACAAAATATTATATAACGTTTGAAAAGCATTATTCATTTTACTCAGCGTAGTAATTACGATACTGTACCATAAGCAGCGAATTTACTTAATAAATTAAAACAAGTGCAGTTTTTAAATTACCGGGTAACAAGGGTAACGCATCTTCGGAAAAAAATCTTAGTACTGTAGCTTTTTCTCAGAACCTTTCCTCCTTGTCAGAACTACAAAAATTATTATCGATGAAGATGAACCTACGGTAGTACAATAACAATAATTATATTATACTGGATGAACCAGAAGCATAATAATATTACTCAAAAAGCTTGATCCTAATGTTCAAACGATAACAAATTTTCGGTATAGACTTACTTAGCGCATCAATCACAGCCGGAATCCAAAATCATAAAATAATTTTCAAGAAACAGCAGCGCCGAAGTTTAATTATTAATTACGTAAATTTTAGCCCCGATTAATGCATTCGCCATTTTGTTATGAACTTTCTAGCAGCCGGTTTATTTTCGTAATAATCTTAATTAAAAAATTATTTGTTTACAATATTACTAATAATAATCTAATTATCAAAAATAAATTTTTTTTCAAAAAATATTTTAAATTTATAATTACTGTACTTTTTATGCACTTTTATTATTTTTATTTAATGAAAACAAAATGGCGCCCCACCAGCGCCGCACCTGAAGAGCGAATGAGTACGCCATCTAGCAATGATTACGGCACAATCATTTTACAAATACAGTACCCGTACGAGCTGCTACCGTAGAATTATTATGAATGTTCAAACTCTCTCTTACCAGCTGTTTCAATCTTATTTTGTCTCAAATGTTTTTGAAGATTTAATAATAATTATTCTAACTAGTCGTTTTGGGCTTCATACTATGTAATAAAGGCTTAAAACAAACTATTCTCTTCCCTCCATTTAAAAGAGGTACCTAGCAACTTTCTCACCTTTATAGGTCACGCTGTTCCAGGTACCAATTATTGAGACCCTCGCGAGCTTGTCAATAGTCCTCTCTCCCTTCTTCAACCAATCATCTCTCTTCCTTAAATCTTCTAGCTCAACACTTAAGAACACGAATCTGAATCGAATCTTTACCTAATTATTATTGTTTTCGATCGGAGATTTGATCAAACCCAAAACTCTCCAGATATTCTTGTTGGGGGCTCTGTTTCGGAAGCCCCAAAACTAAAATCCGTTTAAAAAGTCTCTGGCTATTTGGCAGTAGGTGGTCAGCATTCGAAACCAGCTGTGCCTGATCAAAATCTTCATGGTTCCAGAACTGGTTCTAAGAGTATAGTTTCTCCTAACCATAAGGTCCGAAAGAAAAACAAACAGCGAAAGAACCTTGAAACAATTATTCATACAGGGTATATTATAATATTTTATATTCAATCTTTTTTTTTTTTAATCACAGTCAAAAATGGTATAATAATAATAATATACTACTGTACTCTTTTTACCAAAATCTTTTTTTTTTACATATTAAACTTGTACTAACAGTTTTGTAATTTTCATAAGACTTTTCTTTGAAAAAACTCCTTTTTTTGAAAAACAAAAACTTGCGGTCGACGGAATCAGAAATTTTAAATTCTTACTACGAACCTTCATTTTTTTCATAATATTATTTTAAAAACTAATTTAAAATTTTTTTACATATCTTTCTCGTTTCTTTTAACTTACCCAACTGGGCCAACTTCATTATAATAATTATGTAGTTGGTTTTTTTTTTATTTCGGTTAAATATCTTAAGAAAACGCTCTCTGATAATTGATGAAGGCTTTGAGTGTTTGTGGGATCGGTAAAAGTTGAATCTTTTCCTTCATCAAAGACGAATAACTTTCTTTAGGTTCGTTCACTTCTTCCCCCGCCTCCTCCTCTTCTTCTTCCACTTCGTCGCTTTTATTACATCGCAACTTACTCAAATCGTCCGATTCACTGTCTTCCTCGTCTTCGCCCAAAGAAATTCTCTTGAGATAAACAGCGCGCGACATCTCGCTTCTCAAACAACGCGAGCGAGTAGCCGCTCTGCGTCGAAGACTAGCCGAATAGTTCTCGAAATCGCTCTCGCTAGTGCTGCTGGATTGATGATCCATCTCCACTTCTTCTTCTTCCTCCTCCTCCTCCGCCGCCTCGACCACTTCGTCCTCGTCGGTTTCCATCTGCTTGCGCGAGGAGGACACTACCGACGAATCGAGAAGAAATTTTCGCTTACCTCTCATTTGAGAACTGGTCGCAGCTGCTGCTTCGCGGTCTCCATCGTTCTCCATGTTATCACTTTCGGACGAGCTCAATTCGCTGCGATCGCGATCCGAAATCACTCCCGAATCGAATGACGGACCCCCGTTACCTCCTCCACCTTCATCATTCGAATGATGACGATGCACGTTTATGACGGCCGAAATTCGAGCTCGGTAATCTTCGTCTTCGTCTCGCTCGTTACCATTACCACCACCACCGCCGCTACCTCCTACTCCTCCTAAAATAGGGAAAACCATTTGACACACGCGTCTCTTCCTCAACTTTTTCTTCTTCTTCTTCACTTGAGGCCTTCGACGACGAAGATGAGGGTACTCCAACTCCGAAAGACGACGAAATTGATCGCGGATCGAAGAACGGCACATCTCTTGCAGACTCAAAGGCATTCGATCAGCTGTCAAAAAATAAATTAATCGAGTTTAAAAACTGTCAGGACATGCATCAATATTATTAATAATGTATTATTATACGTACGCAATTTGACAGAAGGAAAAACTACTCCGTTTTTGATGCAGTTAGCCAGCGGAGTGAACGACACGGGCAAAATCCTTTTCACCTCCCATTTCGTCATATCTGTCCTCGTAATTTGAAGCAACTACTCGGCGCAGGTCACAAATTAATAATTATAACTTTCCATCAGTTGCAAGAATAAATAATTATTATTACTTGATCGCTGACTGGCATCACTAAAATTCCTCCGATTTTAATTAAATTTCGAATATAATTCTCCTGCTCCACCGGGCATCCAGCCCCGCAATATACGCGATCGTACAGCTGGCAATCAGAAGCCAGATTCAAGCAATTTCCTACGTATAAATAAAACATTAAATCAAACACAGGTAGAATATTATTATCGTTGTTTTTGAAACTTTACCGACGACGAACTGCGGAGGACAAAAATCGTGTTCATCTATGGCGCTGGATTTAGCGAAGAAATCGGCAAGTTTTCGGTTGGCATATTCGACTACGTCACGATGCAGTTCCACTCCGTGGTTTATACCGAAACTTCCTAAACATTTTCAAAACCAAAAAAAAAAAAAAGTTAATTTCATTATTCAATGGTCCAAGTGCCTTGTGCTGGTCACCGAGTAAAACTTTGAATTTACAACAATTTGACTCATAAGAACTTCCACGAGTTCCGAAGTGGATCAAGTCACAAAATTCATAATTTTCAGATAATAAACATTAAAGTTAATTAGCTGATTTTTAATGTAAACTCTATCCACTACGGGGGAACTGCAGTGGGCTCGTTTTTTTTTTTTTATAATACCTAGAATGAGTCCGACCATCGTGCTCAAGTAGCCAGTTCCACTCCCCAAGTTGAGGAAGGAAAGTCCCCGCCTCAATTGCAAGTGTTCCATAGCTTCGGAATATATGCAGGGAGCGGAGACGTGAATGTTGCCCTGCTTCCAGGCCATGTCTTTGTAAGCCGTGTCTCTGCCTTCGTCCGTGTAGTAGTCGCCGCGGTCCACCGAACGAAACGCCCGTTCCACCGTCGGCGTCTTGATGTACTCGGCTTCCACCAAATTATCGATGAGGTCGTCATTATCCTCGCCGGCACTCACTACGCCTCCCATCCTGCCTTAACAGCAACAACAATCTTTTAAGAATATTCCACTACCTAAGCAAAAAGATAATTATGCAATTTTAATGAGAATGCATGTTTAAGCATACGAGCTCAACTAATCAAATTATGTTGCAATCGAACCGCTATCAATAAAATGTACGTCGATAAAGCATAAATTTTGTAATGCTGCTGCACGCACGATACAATTTTACAGTGAACAGAATTTTAAATCACAAAACAAATGGAACTCCAATAAACGTAATTTTACGTCTCGAAAAGTGCAATTGTAAATCTTTGTAAAAACTTGAGTTTCCAAATCTCAAGAACAAAATCTGAAAAATGTTAACATCTGATCGAAAGCTAAAATTCTCGAAACTATTATTGCTAAAGTTCTTAAAAGCATATTACAGTATATTATATTTCATAATACCTCGCTGAACCTGCAAAAAAAAAATTGGGAATTCTTAAACCGGACTAAGAAGTTCTAAGAGGAAAATGTAAACTGATCGAAGCCGGACTTAAAGCGAAACTCAATTTCACGAGAGTACAATTCGAACTCTGAAAAAGTCAAAAAACCAAACTCCGGAGCTGGTCCTACAATAAACAAATAAATAGCGATCGGCAATTTGATTATTTACATTCCAATCTTAATGGATCTCTGGGACTTCAAATGTTCTTATCTGTATTACGATACAAACGCTGGACTTTAAAATCTTGATTCCAAAATCAAATTCGAGAGATTCCAAAGGTCATTATTATTATTCCAAACTTCCTCAAACAACATACTCTTTTTTTTTATCTTTTTTCAACTCGCTCAATTCTCTATAAATAGAAATTATCATTTAAACAAACTATTTTCCCCCATAAATAAAAAACAATAATTTAAAACTCATGAAAATAGATCAATTTCTATTCTACTTTTTTTTTTTTTTTTTTTTTTAAAAAATACCGGTACCGCATAATTAGAACGATTTGTGCAACGCATCAATTCTCCTCCTCCTCCGTAACATCAATACAAATCCAGTTTTCATCTTCCCTTTCATTATTTATTTATTTTTTTTTAATCTATGAGGAAGTAAAATTGCATGACTGCAATAATAAATTTTTTTTTACCTGATTTCACGTACCACATTCGATTAATGAGATTTTCATTTCACGCGAATAACCTCAATAAATTGTGCGGCTCAATCCATAAATTAACGCTGGAAACGAGATAGAATTTTTACTCGACCGAACCGAAATCTTGACTCGGAATCTCGTTGTTTATCCGGTCAAAGATGTCATTAACTATAATAATAATAATAAAAATGACAATAGTTTCGAAGCACCAAAAAATGTTGTTGACGATCGGTGTCGTTGTTATTGTTGAATGGCGAAATGAAAATAGAACATCCCTCCCATTCATTTTCGATGGACTCGTCCAACATCTGAAATTATTCTTTTCGATCGCTTGTTTACAACACTTTTTTTTTTATCTTACCCCATTTTTATTATACATAACACAATCTTTTAAAATGGTAGACGGCTTTATCGATTAGATTACTCCGATATAAATACTGAAAACAAGATTCCGCGATGTCGGACGCTATTTATAAAAATTCGGGGAAGAAGACGTGAGATAGGGTTGTTGCTGCTGCAGTCCACTTGTTTACCTATTATAAACTGCTGCTGCACGCACGAGAAGAACGCGGTAACGGAAAAACGAATAATAAATTTAAAGATTCTATATTTACCTGAGCAATCCGTAATTAAGCCGGAGGAGGAATCGCCAATAAATTCCCTTTCCTATTATTCGCGCACATTTGAAATTCGTATTAATTAAATGGAACAAAATCCCGAAACGAAGAACGAGAGTAAACAGCAGCAGCAGATTTGGGGGAAAACTTGGCCAATAATTTTGTGACGTCAGACGATAATTCTGACGTCATACACCTACGGTGCATAATTTTCCACGTCATATAGGTGATAGGATCCTCGTAGGATTCTTTTTAATTTAAAAAATGTTAAATTAAAATTAATGAATCGCTTTATTATTTTTCGCTGAAACTACTAAACATCTTTTTTTTTAATAGCTACCGGTAGATATAGACCTGATAATCCATAAATATTTCTTTCATCCTATACAGTGTAGGCTACTGATCCCAAGAGTTTGCTTTCAATAAATTTTAGATATTCTAAGTTATAAATCTTCAAATTTTATTTCATTATTATCATTATTAAGAAAAATCATAGCTATATTGAGGTGCGCTATAAATATTTAAACAAATTTTTTTTATACAAATCCCTCGATCCCTATTAAATAACGCGGTACCGGTATAATAATTATCATATAGTAATAATATTGTCAAGTAAATTAGACATTTTAAATAAAAAAAAAATAAGGGGGAAAAAGAAATACAATATTAGATATTGTATTACAAATACAGTAATAAGGGGGAGGCCAAGGCACGTTTTAAAGGAAGAAAATCCCCTTCTACTTATTATACTAAAACACCTTCCGAGTCGTCTTTCTTTGGCTTGGTTACTCGTCTGGCTCCCGATCGGTTGGCCGGTCCTTTGGGTTTCTCGAATTTCTGTTTGAAAATGCTGACGGTGGGATAAAGCTCTTCCATCACAAACTCCTTACTCAATTCACTCCCTTCGGAAATTTCAAGCTGTTAAAAAAATTAATTATTTTCATATTACAGTATTAAATTTGACTCCGCGTTTTATAAGCGATAACGATAAAGCGTGGTTCAGTAAAAAGTAAACCAGCCAAATTTTTATTTATTTACTTCTACTGCAGTGCCTGAGAATTGAAAACACTAATTTTTCCCACTAAATTTAGAGAATTTAACAAATTCAAGCTTACATTAACAAACATTTGAATGGAGAGAAAGCGCCAACTTCATCTGCCAAAATTTGAAGTTTACGAGCAATTTTCTTTTGAGTTCTTCGTTTTATTTCTTTTATTAAAGAAAGTATTCAAATATCAATAATACCGGTAATAAAATATACCGGGTAGTTTAAGTTTGAATGTTTGCTTATAAAATTAAAAATGTGGTAGTTCAAGTTTTGTTTACTTTTTATTGAACCTACACTGTCATTAAAAGTAAACACAAACTTTTACTCCTACTTTTGAGATTTATAAACAAATAACCTTTACAAAAAACGTTACAGTCTGTTTTCCTATTAGAAGAATCAAAAATAAAAAATCGCTAATAAACGTGAAACTTTGGCAGATGAAGTTCACTCGTTCTGTATGTTGGAGTAATACTGTTTGGTTCATTTCACTAAATAAGGGCAAACATTTTAAAATGATTAATTATCAGGCATATGAAATGAAAATTTGGTTTACTTTTTATTGCACCACCGTGAATAAGAATTATTGTTATACCCTTTTAACTATATCCACTCCTATTCGATTTTGAATCACATCTATTAAGGTGCTAATACAGCTCGAATACAACATTCGCTCTTTGATAGAGCAATCACAACCAGGCATGGAATAAATGAAAACTAGAAAACCACACAAATAATTACGGTATATAAAAGCAATCGTTAATTAATTCAAACAATAATTACTAATGGGTTCCAAAAAATCGCCTTGGTGAGTATGAGGAAATTTAAATAAATGATATCGCGGATGATCTTTCGGAATTCGACGAGGCAACTGACTAATATTCGTATCGGGACAATCTTCCAAATGAATTTCTTCTTTATCTAAATCTATACTCTACATAAAAAAAATTAATATACCGTTATTGGTACACTGTAAATTATATTGAAAATGAAAGATCTATTACCATTTGTACGTAATTTATTAAGTTCTCTTTCAGTCTGAAAATGGCATCGACGGCTGGATCAGAAATCGGGAAAGCCAAACCTTGAACGATTTGATGTCGAGTGTTTACTCCTATATTAACATTCACCTAACCAAAAACAATTATTATTCAGTTATCAAATACTTTCCTCGTATAAATCAATTTTGAAAAAAACCTCAGTTTTTTTCAGCAGGAGCAGTTCTTCTTCTGCCATAGTTAGTGGAACGGGAGCACCTTGAAATCTCTCGTTTCGCTGAAATCCATCGAACGATACCTCATCCTACATATTTTGAAGGTTTTTAACAATTTAAAATTATACAGAATTAGAATAAAAATACTCGTAATTACTTTCGTAGTTGCGAATAACTCGCTTTTTATTTGCGCACTACCAAACTCCAGTTTTAATGTGGCTTTCGTAGACGCGTACAACATTTTCTCTCGAGTCTAGAAGTTAATAGAAGAAAAAAAAAAGAACGTTTAAGAGTCTTAAAAATATTTTTCAGAAATGTTAACTTACCGGCGAATCGTCCGGAGACCACGTAATGAGTAACCATTTATAACCAGTTTCGTTTTTGTCGTCGAAGCGATAAAGGATATAACACGGTTGCTCCTCCTCCACAAATGTCGACACCACACCGTCGAAATGTAAACTTACAAATTAAAGAAACATCAAATAAAACCAACACCTTTATCTTTTTTGTTTAAAAAAAAAAGGATATCTTCCTGCCATGTTCCCACAGTTTCTATAAATTGATCTAAAACTAATTCTTCTGTAATTGCCAAAGAAAATGTTGTAAGATGATTATTATTAAACCAATCACGTAATATTCAAGTGATAAACAAACCGTTTTTTATAGAAATTTTAATAGCTCGTATATCGCCATCTCTGCATTTTCCAAAAAAACTTCTTAAATGTGTACTCCCTACAAAAGAAAATTAAAATTAATCCGGTTGCGGCTCTACGGTTCATAGATCAAAATGAAAGTGGTAGGTGTGACGTTTCGCACTTCACATGTCAAAAGGCTCAAATCTTTACAAACCTTTATATAATTACTTTTAAATAGATCGTTCACGCGTGTATTCATATATTTTCGCGTAATAAACCACAAATAATAAAATCTTAATTAAAAAAATACCTGCTATTCCAGTTTGATGTGACATTTTTTCGTCAACCAGCCACCTTCAACAATCTTCTTGTGTAGAAACAAGTTACGTCGAATTTCCAATAGATGGCGTTCGTATACACATAAAGATAAGCAAAGATTGGTCCGCGAGTCTAACGCACGTGTAGAGATAATAATTATTATTGCTGACGTGGTATTACTTTCCGAACGCCGCCTACCAATGCTCACATGTAAAAGAGCTACTCCCTATCTATACGCGTGGCATTAGAAACGGTGTTCTAAAAGTAAGTAATACATCACCAGCAATACAATACATGTACCGGCTATTTTAAAGCCGGTATTTACCGAAATATTCTTCGCAAATTAACTTTACACTGTATAATTATTTTTAAAATATATAATTATTCCGTTAAACACTGCTTTTATCGTATTCGTGTAAATAAATTCAGTCTTGACAACACCAATTTCTGCAAATAATTTAATTCTACAATGCTAAGCTATAAAATTTAATCAAAGTAACAAAGAGTTTATAATAATAAAGAGAAAAGTGTAGAAGTAAAAATTAAGAGTTTTAAACGTTCGAATAAAAAAAAAAGAGGGGAGAAAAATGGAAGAAAAAATAAACATCCGGATATATTCTTTAATAAAAATTTGCGAAAATATCCATCATAAACAATTTCCTCCCAACTTATAAATCTATTCGACCGGGTTTAAAAATCCAAAATTTATACCCAACACATTTTCATAATAATTATACAAACTTTTTTAAATTATTTTATAATTTGGTTTGTTCATTCAACAACAACTTAATATCTTCGGTGAGATTTTTCGTTTCGTATTTGGCGCTGTATCTTCGGTAGGGTTTTCCATCTCTTCCGAGCAAAAACTTTTCGAAATTCCACGAAACGTCGGTTCGAGTGACGGGAGACCAGATTATCAGTTTCGGATCTTTCATCAAATCGATAGGATTGTCGTAAGGCACCGGTAAACTCTTTCGTAAAAACTATATTCAAAACATAATTAAAATTATAATAATAATGAAACTCAAAAGTGTCAAACGGATTTACATCGAAAAGAGGATGAGAATTTTCACCGTTGACGTCGATTTTACTAAACAATTCAATCTTGGGCTCGAAATTGTTTCCCGGACGAACGTGTTTCAATAAAATCGGAATCTCAGCTTCGTTCGAATTCTCCTACAAAACGTATAAATAAAATATTAAATAAGAAAATCCAAACTCTCATTGAAAATGTTCTCACTTGATGCCCAAACTGATTGCATGGAAATCCGAGAATGACCAACTGGTCTGGGCCGAAAACGGACAACAACTCGTTCATTTGAGTATAGTCTATATTTATATTAAACATTTACTTTTTAATAATTAATAATAATAATTGTAAATGAAAATGTGTGTGGTACCCCTGGTTGTCGTGCCTCAGAGAGACGCCACATTCTCGATCAGAACCACTTTTCCTTTATATTTGGAGAACGAAACTTCTTCTCCTAATTTATAAATTAAATATTTATCATTAAAATAATATCGTAATTAATCTATAATTAGTTACCTTTTATCGTTTTAGCGGTCAATTTATAAAATTGCGAAGAGCTCATCTTGACGTTGAAATTGAAATCTCGTTGAATTGAATTAAACAGGATCTTCCTTCGCGTTGCTCCTCGCACAATTTGTTTGGAAATAATCGAAAACATTGTTCTACAACCTGTTTTTAAACCCTGAGGATTTTTTTTTTCTTTCTTTTTTTGATATTTCCTCAAGGATATTCAAAGATTAAAAACTTCTATTTTCCTGGAAAATCAAAAAAGTTTGTTGTTTTGGTGTGGGTGGAGATTTTACAATGTTGTAGCTGCTGGCAGTGCTGTCAAACGTCAACACGAATCGTAATTAATTAATTCAATCAACGCCCTAAACAAAATAAAAAAAAAAACATTAAAATTTTAATTAAATGTTTATAAATAATAATTAATTATTTAAATAATTATAATAAATTTTAAAGTGAGGTTTAAAAATAAAAAAAATTAAGACCAGCGAAGGTAAAGTGTTGGGGCGATACGTCATTGGTTGATTTTCTATCCGGGCCAAATTCTTCGAAATATTATTATGAATGGTTTTTTTTTCTATAGGTGAGACGCGATGACGTAATGAGGTCACTATACAAAATAATTACTTTTCGCCGAAAAATTTAAATTAAATTTGTATCCGGGACGATGACCAATCAGCTTTTATAAGGAATACTTTTACACAATACAAATTTTATTTTAAATAAAAATTTAAATAATAATAAAAAAAATTTTGTGATAATTTTTTAAAAGAATAATTCCATTATTAGCCTAGATTTTATTTTACATTCAAATACATCATTATTAAATTTTTTTTTAAATGCAAAAAATTATTGTTCAACAATAATAATGTAATAATTGAATAACTTAAGGCGCGTTTACATAGTGACAAGTACAGCGTGCCAGTAGGACAGTGGCTAAGAAACGCCCTTCAATATAAACGTCAAAATAGTACCCGCTGCCATGCCAACCGATAGGGGCAATACGCTGATTTTTTTGCAAAAATTTTTTTTTTTTTGAAAATTTTTTTTTGAAAATTTTTTTTGAAAATTTTTTTTTGAAAATTTTTTTTTGAAAATTTTTTTTTTAAAATTTTTTTTAAAAATTTTAAATTTTTTATGACTGTGTAGACACTTCTGGGCCACCATACTAAACGAAACGCAGAACTTCCGCTTTTAGCAGACGACAAAAACTGTGGGCAAATATTTAAAAAAAAATTTTTTTTTTTGAATTTCTTTAAACATATACATTTATTATAATAATTCCAGTAATAAAAAAAAAAATCGCACAACTGCGCAAATTCTCTCTCTAAAGAGTTTATTTGCTATTATTACGGTAATCAAAAATATTAACCTAAAAAAAAACAACAGGTAGGCCTACTGCGTATACGAGCACCAACCATGCCTAAGCACAACGACAACAGTAGTAATGACAATAATAAGACTTATTATTATCATGGAAGATTTTTTAAAAGAGGCAAATTATTCTATAGCTGATGCTTCATTAACAATCGTATAATATAAACATTTTTTATTTTAAAAGGAGCTGCTATGCCTACGACGAGAAGTTCCGCTACATCGAAGACAACCAAAAGTTGCGCTCCTCTCACTCCTAACCAGGAACAGTAAGCCCCTGCATTTTATTTACTTTTTATAATAATAATGTGAACGTTGATTAAACTTATTACACACCTTAGATCGTCGCGTAGAAAACGTAAACCTAGCGGTAGCCAACAACCAGTGGACTCGGACTCTTCGTCAGAGACTAGCAGTAGGTAGCAAACGCAAAACGTTTGGAACCCAAAAAAACACGACTTGTAATTTTAGGTAGTAGTAGCAGTAGTAGCAGTAGTACTAGTACGATTGAGATTCCTCGAAATAACAATAGTGAACTGAATTGCAGGCGAGTTACCCTACAAATCTGAGTAAAGGAATTTTATTTTAATTCATATGTGTTAATTGTAGCAGTTGTAGCGGGAACGAAAACACTGTGGTTGTGGACTCTGATTCTCCTCCGCCTTCATCGGACACTGACGGTATGGCGGCGGCATAAACACATGGACACTCAGCATTATATTAAGGAAATTCCCCGTGTGATTTTTCTTTATATAGGTGTCGAGGGGGATGCAGATGGCGGAACTCGCTGCGACGCTGCACATTTTTCCCTGGACGATGAGGTGATAATTGTGACTCCCTCCATCGAGGAGCGTCAACTGAGCCTCGAGAAACAATTGGAAAGCGTCAAACAGCGACAACGAGAGGTGGAAAAAGAACTTAACAAGCAACAAGCGACAAAGGAAAGCGGAGAAAGAACTGGAAGAGAGCAAAAAGCGACAGAGGAACTTGGAGACAGAACTGGAAGAGACGAAAAAACGATTGGAAGCCATTGAGAAACTGGAAGAGAGCAAAAAGCGAGAAAGGGACAGGGAGAAACTTGAGAAAAGCGAAAAGCGACGACGAAGCATCGAGAAGAAAGTTGCCGACATCAAAAAGCGACTCGGAGAAGTGGACGAGTGACGCGGGAGATCCTTTCATAAAACAAACAGTTAGTATTTAATAATTAAAAGAGTTGGCTCTTCGGAATTAATGTACAGTATTTTTTACTACGATGAAGGAAAACACTGGCGGAGACTTTTTTCTGTTGAGAGAGGGATTCATTATTTTGGAGATGGAATCATAATAATAATTCGGAACTGCTTCATGGAACCTGGCTGTCAGTTCCTCTCTCCCATTTTTTTTTTTTTTTTTGCCTAATACGATGATACTTTTAATTACAGTAAGATAATTATGTCGGTCAATTCTTTTCTCGCGCATTTAGCTCAAGTATTTTCCCCGGTTAAGTATTTGGCTCGTGGTTCTCTCCACGTTTTTCGATTACAATGTACACTGGGCATTCTAATGAACTAATTGTAATGAACATTCTAATGACTAATGCGAGATTTGGGTTTGTTCCATTTTTTTTACAACTTCCAACCCGATAGCCTCTTAATAAATGAATACACTTGTGATATCTTTGTGCGATACCGGTATATGTACTGTTATTGTAAAATTCTTTTTATGTTTACGTACACCCTGCCAATAAAAAATATAATTTTAATACACTGTCTCTATTGTTTTTAAAATAAACGACGTAGGAAATTAAAAAAAAAATAATAATAATAATCAACAGGAAATTCTACAATCTAAAATTAAATACGAGCGTTGGAAATATTTATTTAACAAAACATTTTTTTTAAATCTTTATTATTCGTTTTTTTTTTTTTAAAAAAATTTTCCAATTTCTTAAAATTGATGTGAAGGTTATTTGCGCGAAAAGTTTTGTTCCGCTAATTTTAGTACAAAAATACAAAAACCTTCCTCCTTCGCATCAAATAAATTTCATCGCACCCTTTATTTAAATACGGTGATAACAAAAAAAAAAAAAAAAATCACTGGTATGTAAATAATAATAACATGACTCGCCAATTGTCACGTAAACATCGGCAACCCAAAAAAAAAAAAAATCAAAATCTCTTAAATAAAATGTTTAAGAAAAAAATACAATATAGAAGGTCGATAACTTTTTACATTTTAATAATGTACAAATAATAATTGTTACTAAGCTAAATTAATGTAGTCACGCCAAAACCTGGTTAAGACGGACTTTCTATTGTAAAAAAGCGGAACCCATGGAAGGATCAACAAAAAAATTGTGGAAGAACACTGTCTAAAGCGGGCCCTGCATAAAGCGAAAACCTGAAAGATTGAGACATAAAAAAAAGTTGGGAACTTAAATTTTAAATAGCTCCAAAACGGAAAACCTGCATAAGGCGGAAACGGACATGTACAGTGGTTTGAGCAGCTATGATAAACCCCCTGCATAAAATGTGGAAAAACTGTGGTAAACTGTATAGGATGGAAACGTAATGTTAATTAGTTCTAAAACGGAAAACTTGTCTAAAACGGAAACGAACATGCAGTTTAAGCAGCAAAGCAATAGTTAATCCTGTGTAAAGCGAACTTGGTATAAGACGGAAAATTGTAAGAAATACTGTATGGGAACGAAAAAGTTGGGAACGTAATGTAGTAATGTTAATAATTACAGTACATGTAGTTCTAAAGCGGAAAACTTGGCTAACACGTTAAAACGGACATGCGCAGTTTGAGCAGCAAAGTTATGATAAACCCCTGCATAAAACGGATATTGTAATTTATAGGGTCAAAGTTGAAAACTGTATAAAATGGAAACCTATTAAAACAGGGGACAAAAAATACCTAGTTGGGAAGCATGTAAAGTTAAAATTAATACCTCTTAAAGCGGAAAACCTGTTTAAGACGAAAACGGAAATGCGGTTTTTTGAGCAGCAAAAACGAAATTGGTAAAACTTGCTTTAAAGTGGACATTAGAATTATATAAGGCGGAAAAATGTAAGAATGGGGTCGAACGTTGTGCATTATTAGTTCTAAAGCGGAAAACCTGCCTAACACGTAAACGGACATGCGCAGTTTAAGCAGCAAATGCAATAATAAACCCTGCTTAAAGAGAGCAATAAAAGCACAATTTTTTTTTTAAAGTAAAATTTATAAGGGAAAATGTTGAGCCCGGTTTTCAACTGACTCATCGATCACACCTACGCTTATCATTCCCTGGCTAAAGCGGAAACCTGTAAGAAGGAGGACAAAATAGCTGGATACCGGACAAGACAAAATGTTCAAAAAAGTCTTAAAAAAAAAGCCCCCTTCGATCAATCATGATTTTATCGATATCATTTCAATAACTATTTTGATATAACATACGAGGGGTAGTTGATTAAAGAAATATCAACAAAAAAAAAGATATTGCATCGAACCGTAAGAGTTGATTAGTATATAGTAGTGTAGCGACTCGTAGATAATGAACGTAGATTATATTCCCCAGAAATTAAATATCAGAAGCTATTGTTATTATTCTCAGTACAACGCCAGAATCGAATAAAAAAAAAGCAACGACCAAAAAAATAAATAACTTATTATCAAAGATGAGCATCGACGAAATAATAGAAAATGTCCAGGGCCAGCTGCACCAGCGTAGGATTGCAACTGCATTCAAAGCATAATGGTAAATTTATTCAACCCTTTCCAGGGGGG
The DNA here is from genome assembly GCA_034692225.1 of Polydesmus complanatus. Taxonomy (NCBI): domain Eukaryota; kingdom Metazoa; phylum Arthropoda; class Diplopoda; order Polydesmida; family Polydesmidae; genus Polydesmus; species Polydesmus complanatus. Next base: position 36,338 of record JAQGAZ010000824.1, read on the forward strand.
AAACCCCCCCCCCCCCCCCGCTATTTTAGAGGGTTATAACTGTTTTTTAAGAGAGTAAAAATTTGCATTTAAAAGGAGGGATTAAAACTGCTTAATACGAAATAAATAAGAAATTGCGCAGGAAATGCTAATAATATATTATTATGCACTGCCAATAATTATAATGATTACGATAAAGCATTTAAAAATTAATACCAGTATTTAACTTTGTAAATGCCTGATGCAATTTGCCTCTTTTGTTTTTTTTAAAAAAAAATTGTTTAGCCAAGAAAAAAATAATGTCAACTTAAGCTTACAGTATTATTAAAATCCTTTTATTATTATTAATAATAGAAAGTGCGCAGGAAACAATAATAAAAAAGCCGGAGGTTTGCTCTTGGCTTTTTTTTTTTTAATTTGAATTTGAATTAAAATAATAAACAGCCTTTTCCTATTTACATTTTTCTACGTGTATAGAGTATTATGATTTTGTCTAATTGTTTCATTCACGAATCACATATTTGATTAGCTCCACGCTTTCGTTAAATTAATTTCAGCTCTTTTAATTCTCAATTGCAGTTCACGTTCTTCTATACGAGAAGGAATTGTTGTAAACTTTTTAAAAGAATTTTTATGTGTTTTATAGATCGCTTTTTACCGAAATTATTAATTATTTTGAATCGCTTCCAGCAAACAAAAACAAATCGCGAACAGTGGCCAAAAAGTGTATACGGTAAGTTACTTTAAAAAATAAGTTCTTAAAAGAACCTCCTGCCAAAAAAAAAAAAATTATAAAACTTAGAAATTAAATGCAGTATTAATGTCAAACTGTATTGGGATCTAACACTTAACCTAGAAATTATTAATTAAAATTGATATTGGAAACGTTCCATAATAATTATGTTTTTCAACAAATTACTTTTTCACCTTTTATAACATTTTCAGTATATTCAATATACCAAAAGTTTCAACCTGTACACGTAGGACTCATGAAATCAGGAACCTGAACGTAAACAGTTTTCTCTCCAAAACCGCGTTTTTGGTTTTTGGGAAGCTGAGAGTGTTCCAACCTTCGACATCTCCCAAATGTTATTTATGAATTCATCCGCCGCCGCTATTACGATGCCACATTCCAAGTTTAAAAATGCGAAGAGATATCAGGTAAAATATTAAATTATTATTATACGTGCAACTAAAATAAAAAAATAGACTTACATATAGCATCTTTCTTGCGTAGGCTTCTTGTCAGGCCATTATGTGTCGCAAACCGTTTCTAATTATTCTGGCGACAATTCTCTTCGTAACCAACATCACGTTCTATTTAAGCGCGACTACTTTTAAAAACCCCGACTGCTTACGCGGAATTCGGCCGCTGGATATTCTTCCCGCTGCGTCATTCAACGTCACGGATGTTGAAAGCGACTTGGTTGATTTCGGTCTGGGTGTCGACGTTCGCGTGTCGAGCGGCGTCGGACGTTTCGATAACTCTCGCCGCTATCGCATCTACGACTTCGTGTACGTGGGAGAGCGCTGGTCGCCCTTGTCTCGCTCGCAGAACCTGTGTTTGGCCACGCACGCCTCGGCCGATCAGCTGTTTCGCTTGGTGGAGTTGGCCGAAACGTGGCAAGGGTTGATCTCGCTGGCGCTGTTCGTGCCAGCCGAGTCTTACCGAGACAGCGTGCGCTATTTTCACTATCTCAGCCGCTGCTTCTACTCCGTACGCGAAAACGTCAGCCTGCATTTGGTGTTCCCGCTGCGGGATGAACATGCATTCACCGACACAAATACCAATCTGAGGTGGGAGTGGATGCCCGATAATTGCCGCGTTTGGGAGTCCAGCTTTAAACAGGAGATTATGAAGACGATGAGCGGGTGGAAGAACTCTACGACGTCCTATCCGCAGAATCATCTGCGAAATGTGGCGCGAAAAGGCTGTCCCACGCCCTACACTTTCCTGGTGGATATCGACATCATTCCTCGCGCGCATCTGGCTCAACAGTTGGAACACTTTTTAGGGAAAAAGAAGACCAAGGAGTGCGAAAAGTGCGCGTTCGTGGTTCCCGCTTTCGAAGTCCTGGAAAACGTTATGAGTTTGCCGAAAGACAAAGCGGCGCTGAAGAAGTTGGTCAAGTCGAGAAAAGCGCAGTACTACCACAAGAAAGTTTTCGCCATGAATCAAGGAGCCAGCAATCCCGTCATCTGGTTGAAAATGGCAGACAGCCGGGAGATCGAAATCGCTTACCCGGTGAAAAAATTCCCCTTCTTTTACGAACCCTTTTACGTGGCTAAAGACGATGTTCCAGCTCACGACGAGCGCTTCGTCGGCTACGGCTTCACCAGAAATACACAGGTCAAAAGCGCCTATAAAACTCGAAAATAATTATAAAATACAGTTTAGTAGTAATAATAATATTGTTTTTAAAAATGTTGTAGACTTACGAAATGAAGGTAGCGGGATACCATTTTCAGATTCTCAACTCGGCTTTCGCTTTGCATCGAGGTTTGAAGAGAAAACCCATGTTAAATGCGCGAAGGAGCGAGGAAACTTTGAGGAATAGTAAATTGTTGGATCAGTTTAAACGAGAGATATACGTCCGATACAACTATCAGCAATCTACTAAATCAACGAAGAAGCAAAACACGACGACGCTAGAAGAAGAGACTCATTCGGCGCACTATAATAACCAAACTACTTGGAGTATTAAATAACATGTCGATCCAAAAAACAACCTAAAAATTTCCTAATTGATCAACGAAAGCTCACTTTTTAAATCGAATTATCGCATTTATTTCCTCATTCATTTTGATTTTAAATTAAATACTGGAGTTTCTAATAATTATTATAAATTGTTTACTTTCAGTTGATTTTGAAATTCTTGATCCTCGTTTTGAAATCGAACGATCGCGGGGTGGTCAATAATTCCTTTAATTAACTTAGCCGAACCCAAGCACTCTTCTCCGGAGTAAAAAACTCCGTACTAATAAAAACATTAATCTTAATTATCTGTTTTAAATTACGGGAATTGAATTAAAGGACGAACCTGTCCCGGAGTGATGGCTCGTAGAGAATCGTCGACAAACGTCGCTTTCAAAGTGTGGGCATCGCGATATTCTAAAATACAAGGCACAGCTTTTTCCACCTGTTGATACTTGAAATGACAATGTAATTTTCCATTTTTAGCCGTCAATTCCTCCGGTTCTGTTTCGCTGATCCAAGGAATCCTCCCTAAAATCACCCCCGAACTGTACAAAGACGGATTAAAATGACCAGCCGCCTTAAAATGAATAACATTTTCAATTACTACCGTACATGTAGGTACTATAAATAGTCGTGAAAAAAATTATTATACTTACCACGAAAATAGTTTGCGAGCGAAGATGTTTGTGAGCGATGTAATAGGGTTGAGGAAAAGAAGCGAAAGCGCATCGTTGACCCAGAGTCCAATGGTGGAAGCCCGAATGAGTTCCGATCACGGCACCGGTGTCGATGTCGACTACAGGCCCACATCTCGGTTCTAAATACTTGTCAAAAATTTTTTTTAAATGTTTATGTATTTAAATTATTGTCCCACCTGAATGACAAAATATCGTAAGCGACATTTCTTAACAAAATTGGGAAGGGAGAAGGAAAAAAATGTATAAAAGAGCTTTTTTAATCACCAAAGATTGTGAAACAAAAAGTGAGGAAACTTGAAAAGTAACAGTCTGGAAACATTTAAGATAAAACAAAATTTATCCGACAAGATGACGAGTTAATAATAATAAAAAAAGCTGATGGGAGATAAATTATTATAGTGAAGATAGTAAGAAATAAGAGATGTCAAGCTAAAAAAATTGTAGCTCACGATTTTCTGTCATTTTGGGAGAACGTTACGAGAATTACATGTACCTGATCTACGAACTCGGAAAATTTCCTTTTTCCTATAAAACAGATGCCGTAACTATCCGGTTTATCAGCCACCACTTCTAAGCCATTTTCTTTAGCTATTTGTCTCACTCGGCTTTTCTGTAAATTTCCCAAAGGAAAAAGCGTCTGTTTCAAAGCGGTTTGCGAGATCCGCGAAAGAAAAAACGTTTGATCCTTCCTCTCATCCGCCGCTTTCAACAATTTGGCTGGAAAATCTCCGTTTCCAAAATTATTATTATTCTTAATATCGAAATTGGTTCTGGCGTAGTGACCGGTGGCGATGGCGTCCACTCGCAGATTCTCCCGGCAATATCTTAAAAAGGCGCCAAACTTTACGTGTTGATTGCACAGAATGTCCGGATTCGGCGTCCGCCCTTCTTCGTATTCTTTTAAAAACTCGCTATACACAATAATTCGAAATATCCGTGTATAACTATAACTTTACGATATTATTATACTTCAATTTCTACCTTTCTTTAAATTTACCTAAACACTAAATTCCAATACTCTTTCTCAAAATCGACTTGGTGAAATTTGATGTGGAGCTTTTTCGCCACAATTCGCGCGTCTTCGTAATCCCCGCTCGACGGACAAACTCCCTTCAAAGTCTCGTCTCCGTCCGCTTTCCAGTTCCTCATAAACACTCCAATCACATCGTAACCTATAATTATACAGTAGAAATAGAAAAACAATGATAAAAATTAGGTACCACAGGTGCGTGTCATGATAGCGAGCGCATAGTTACGGTAGTTATTAAGAAAATTTACCTGCATTTCTCAGCAACAGCGCAGCCACACTACTGTCAACACCTCCGCTCAAACCACAAGCAATTTTTAAAACACTTTTCATTTCATTTAGACTCACGAAACAAAATAAATTGATGAAAATTAACGCAGAAACCGCATCGCTTTCGTCTCAATCGCCCACCATCTTCTTCCTTTCCAAGTGCGCATGCGCCTGGACTTTGCTCTAAATCAAGGTCAGAAACCAAAAAAAAAATGTATTGTAAAAGAATATTGAAACAAGGATATTATTAAATTTATTACTATATAACATAGCACACGCATATTAAACTAAAACATATAGTTATTATTGTGACGCAGCTTATTTCTTATTAAAGATCATAATTATGTAATATGCTTTACAATATTATTCTAAAACCAATAGAGTTTCAATTAGAATAGGAGGTTTTAATTTGATGAAAAGTCATAATTTATTAATGATGTTTTTGAAAAAGCGAACGTGGGGGGATATATTCATGTAGTTACTATTAAAACTAACTCGCTCGAACTATATAGCGTGAAAGAATCTTAAATGCATTATTATAATATTGTTAGCAACGTTTATATTCTTGTGGCATTGGCCAAAATGAAGATTTGAAATAGTGAAAGGAGGGGAAGAGACAAAAATATTTTAAGAAGTATTCTAATAAACATACATAAAAATGTCACACGAGCTGGAATTGATTATACCTATATAGTAAAAGCGGAGCTTCCAAGCTGCAACTGAGTCTGAAAAGATTGATCCGTTCGGTAGGTTACAGCTGCTACGATTAATTCTCATTTCCCTCGATCTTAGTTTCATTCGAAGCTGGATTTCTATAGGCTTTCCGCCAGTTGGATTAGAGTTTTGGTTTCCCCAGTTCTTTAATAAACGCTGATTCTCAACAAGTCAGATGTTCATTCAGTATAAGATTTGATTCTAAAACCATCCAACACACTGTAAGCTGTAATTATACTGAAATTAGAATATTTATAGATTAATGCTCTACATTGTATAATATTAAAACTGTATAGTTTGGAACCTTTCCTAAATCAATGCAAGCAGGATTTAAATATTAAATGCCGGTGTCTAGTGGTGAACAGCAGGCTTTTCTCGTTCAGCATTAATAATTGGGGAATTTACTTTTTCAGCTAAAAATAAAAAGAAGAACATTATCAAGATCCTGCTTTGAAAATCCTGTAAATCGATCGAATCATATTAATACCCTTGCTCTTCTAAATTCTTTATCGCATCATCGCCGATGCATTCCTTTTGATGAATTTCATACTCTAAAATATAAAGAATGAAATGTTAATTTGTCACGAATCAATTCTAGAAAAGCTAGTTCAACTTACAAAATTTTCTCGAACATCAATTCATAAGGATCATTTAATTTTGAAAGGCTATATAGATCTACAGTATTAAATTATTGCGAATTTGTGGAAGCAGAAAACCATCTGCAAAATAAAAAGATCACATTAAATTATTCCTATAATCAAAAAACAATACGTGTATTTGAGAAGTGGCGAGTGAAACTCATCCAACATTTCATATGACGAAATGAAATCACTTGCTTCAATGATAATGTTGATCCTAAATTAATTGCGAAGGAATTGGAAATGTACAGGAGCTGAAAAAAAAAACCGAACGGTTTCGAGAACAAAATCTCTTCCAAATTTCTTTTAATTATAGAAAGAAAAACAAAAAAGATTTTGTTTTTAAAGTACAATTTCTTAAGGCAAACATTTACTCAAATTTTATACAAAAAATTATCGATTTACGAACTTCAGAAAAAGAAAAAATGTTACAAAAACTTTCCTTCTCCGTGAGAAAAGTTTGAATTTAATAGTTTAGATTGTTTAACCATAGCCGCTCTCTTCGAATTATCCATGAAATTCACTTTCAGATCCTTATCTCGGTCGAAAGGAGTCCGTTCTTTACTACTCGTATCTTTCTCCTAAAATAATAAATCACACGGTATAAAACAAAATAATAATAAATGTTTTAAAACTCTCGCAAACTTTTTTCCGTTTTCTTTCTTTGGTATGAATATCGTACAACGATTCTTTCCTCTTGCTTTTCTTCTATAATTATAATTTGTTATTCGTTAAACATAATTTATATAATTATACGAGATTTCCCGATACTTGCCTGATGTTTATCAGCGATTTTGCTCATCTCTTCGTCGTATTTTTCCCGAATCTTCCTCTTCATCCTTTCCTCATCTTGCTCGCGTTTACTCTTCGACTTGCTCTTTTTTAAAAGTATCATTATAATAAATATAAAAATCTATAATAACAGCTAATCGATAATAATACTTTCTGTTTAATTTCTTCGGACGTGGATGGAGTTTCGGTCCAACCTGAGCGATCGCCCGTCTTCTGAGGTTCTTTTCTCTGAAACGCTCTGGGACCCAGACCAAAGTTTTTACTCAACTCCGGAGGCAGAACCGTCATCCATTCCTCTCGCTCTAAAGGCGCACTATCTACCTATAAATATAAACACACATTTTAAAGTTTAATAAGTATATTATAATACTGTAATAACAAAACAAACTGTTTACTTGTCCCGAGAGTTTTTGCTTCATTTTCAAAGCTCTTCGTTCGATGTCTTGACGCACATCATCCACGTTATTTGCGGCGTTTAAATCGGAGGGTAACTGCGGTCCAATAACATCGTCGTCGTCGTCGTCCGAATTATCCTCACTGTCGTAAGCGTTTAAATTAAAACCCGGCGGTAGAGTAGGTCCGACGATCTTCTCTTTCGCTACACTTTGTTTACACGTTACGTTGGGTGGTAGTCGAGGTCCGTACGCGTCTTCTTCTTCGTCTTCATCCGCAGATTTATTATTTAACAAATGCGGAGGTAGAACAGGTCCGATAATATTACTCATTATTATCTAAAAGGCCGCATTAAAAATAAATAATCGCTGAGAAATTAGAAACAGTAATTTCGTTTCATTTCACAGCGAGAGCTCTAGCGTAGAACAACTTTCAATGCAGACGACAAACGCTACGCTCAGCGGAGGGGTGCCAATTGAAATCCACCAATCACTTGAATCTTCCGAAAACTTCCGAAATCGTCACCACTTTAGCCA
>JAQGAZ010000825.1:0-44069 GCA_034692225.1 Polydesmus complanatus
CCCCCCCCCCCCCCCCCTTCTCCAAAAAAAAAAAAGATAAAAAGTGAATGTTTGACAATTTTCTTTTAAAAAATTCGCAACTGGTGAGAGCGCTTTTTATAATTTTTTACTCCTAGTAAGCTTAAATTACGAAAAGTAAATACGAAAACACATATCAGACCAACCTCAACACTTCAAACGTTCAAAAAAAAAACAAAAACGACCACATCACAAAGTTATGAAACCAACCCGCTAAACAGAACTGAATTAGAACGTAACAGGAGAACCTAGGTGCTCACCGACATCTGGTAAGAATGTGCAATTAAAATACAGTTATAATGCGCCCGCATATACAGCAGTGCGATTTTTGCAAGATCTCTTGTACAAAACCATTGCAACATGTTGAAAATTGTGCATCAAAAACATAATTTGAACGCATATTAAGCTATTAAATGGTTGGAAACGATGTCGGTATAATTCCTCTTTCCATCCTTTTCATTAACCAATCACTCAAAAGTAAATACGAGCACATTAAATGCGATTTCAATTTATTAAATAATACCGGTAACAACAAAAAAAAAATAAAAATATTTTCATTCGTCGATATTACATTGCAATATATTAATAAAAATAAAATCTAAGCACATTGTCGAGAAAATGGAGTAGAAAAGCGGGCCACTCTCTAAGTGCACTTAACACCACTCTCCCAATCACTCCTTTCGCTCTCTCGATCACTCTGTTTTCTAACAAACACCGGTACACATAGATAAACAAGTTGAGTGCGCCATTTTTGCTTTTTCATCTTTTTCTTCTTCTTTTTTTTCTTTTTCTATTGCTTTTCGTGGATCAACTTTCTTGAAAATAAAGAAAGACGAGAAGATCTGTCGAGAACAAAAAAAAAAGTTGACAGTGACCGTTTAAAATGAAGAGACGATGACGTTCGGCCTTTTCTAACAACCAACTCGACGCCAACCGATACAAAACTTAAAATGCGTCACTATTCGTGGACAATAATGTGAGGCACCTTGTACCGTAACTTCATTTTGCTCAAAGTTAATTCATTTTTAATTTCGAAAAATTAGATCCACTTGGGCAGTGAAACATACCATAAGACCAATGAATGACATGAGCATTTCAATGCAATGCTGTCGGCGAATGCTCAAGTTAAGCACTTGGTTCTTTGTAGAACTAAATTCTCGTGCAAAATTTTATTTCGTTTAATAAAACCCATTAAAACCTTTAATTGATATTACAGTACGTTGCCCAGCAACGCTAACCTGTTAGCGGGAATGCCAAACCTCAACAGCCAATAACCGTGGTTTAATTTAGTTCAACATGTTTAGTGAAGACTCTTATTTTTTAGTTAAATTCCCACTTATCGAACGCTACTAATGTGACGTCATTCCGTCGAAAGAGCACTTTTGGGTGAAAATGGCGTCGTTCGGTGCGCCTAATTACATCATAAGGAATACCGCAAGTGAACCGACATTACGCCGTGATATTTGTCACTCTCTCGTCACACATTCACACACCCAACAGCAGCCTCTAATTGTCATCTCAATGCGAACTCGTAACAATGAAGCGAGTTAATGTGGCGGAACGGATAAATCTGCTACCGTACGTGAGAAGGACCCAAGCCCTTTTCACACATACACACACACCAACAATACAGTACGGTACTAAAAATAAAATGTTAATGGAAGAAGAAAGAGTGAGCTGGTTCTCTCGTTTGTTTACCACCCACCGATATCTATATCTCATTCACACCTCGACATACGTCACACGGTAGTGACGCTTGGCTGTGACAAAGACTAATCTTCCGAAAAGAAAGAAAGAAAAAAAAAAACCTGGCTCTATTAATTCCGTATAGCTTAACGTAAAAGTCGCGCGCGAGCGAAAAAATTGAAGACGCTTTGTGTTTATTTAACAAGATCGCGCGCGCGCGCACCCGATTTACATAGAAAAGTCGAGCGAAATAAATAGTGCGCGGATTTAAGAGCTTTTCTCACGCTGCTGCAGGTAAGGCGGATTTACACACTCGCACATTAAGCGTCACTGCGCAGAAAAAGACTTTGAAAATTAGCGGCGGCAAATTATCAGCCATGTGAAATGCAACTCGCGCGACTAATTTCTTGGAATGATTTTCAACGTGATTTTTGTCGCTGCCGCGTTTCAATTAAACTCGGCGTGGATCAAGTAAAACCGCAAGTAAAGAACGTTTTAAAGCTAGCTTTTCTTGACACGTTTTTTTAAAATACGTTTCTCATTATAACCTTTCAATTATTTCACGTGAGAATGCGTTGCTTTATAAAATTAAAGGCATGGGCGTAACGTAAACATTATTTTAATACGATAGTAGATTTGTGAAAATATGACGTCATACAGATACGTCATGACATCAGCTGATAAATCAATGCATCTGTTAAAATAATGATTTCCTTTTAAACACACAGTTACTCTAATACGCAAAAAGAAAATTTTCCAAAAACTATACTCTATTTAAATGATGTTGCGAATACGTTACGTTAAAATTTTAAGAGCAATTCCATTACAGGTATTTCCTACTGCCTCAAACATTACTACGCTCATACGGTATGAAATAATTACTGTGTAGTTTCCCAATTCATTACAGCTTTTTTTTTTATAAGGGCAACAGGATCGATGCGTTGTTTTGCGTACCGATCGACATTTGGTGACATCTTTTGCCATAATGTCAACGTACGTCGCTTTACTTTGCGATGACACCCATTAAAAGCTAATATTGCTTACCATTGCGCATACGGAAGGACGTTAGCAACTCGTTATGACGTGGCGATTACGTTCTGCGTTAATGAAGAGAAGGTTTTTGCAATTGAAAATTCCTTTATTTAAATGGGATCATTATTTTTAGCTTGTTGGTTGATGGACATTCTGCACCCTGTATTAAAGAGTTAATCGTGCGGTTTTTTATGCTTTTTACACTACAGTATGCGTCAACATACATTCGAATATCTTTATGCTGTTGCGTAAAACACTTTCAAAGTTAAATTCAAGGGTAAATTGAAATTTGCTTATTGTGCAATTATACAGTATATTTATCACACCCGTAATTATAACAAAGAACAGATTTATCAACTCCGTTGGTAAAACGTCACCTGTTAATAATCTTATTATTCTCTCCTTCCAAAAGTAGAAAAATTTGAATTGCGCAAATGTTATAACGATGATTCTATTTTAAAATTTCTGCCTTACTTTAACCACCATCAATATTTTCCGCATTTTATTGCATGCAAAATTAATGATGTCAAAATGTAAAATATGTTTTATTTGTAAAGCTATTGGCAAAAATGTAACGCACGATTTAAATAAAAAGAAATAAATAGGAAATTGCATTCACCTTATTCCTATTACTTTTACCTTACGAAATAGAAAGCTTACACTTTCTACTTTTGGTAGATTAAGTCCTATTTTTATAGAAGTAATAACAAGAATAAATAATTTAATATTTAATTTAATGTAATGTAATTTAAATAAAATCTTTTACCTTTATAAGGAGGATACAAGAATTGAAATGTTAGATAAAAACAAGCGAGTCCCAGATCGACGGTGAACGTTGTTTACATTGAAACGCAAATAAAGTACACGCAGTTTGAATACCGTGCACGTAGCTTGAATGCGAATAGATTTTTTTTTGTGGAAGGAAAGATGAAAAAACCAAGCGAGATAAATAGAAAATGCCACTTCCGATTTAATTTTTGTCTCGGCGAGTGGAAATTAAGAAGATGGAAATATGGAGATAAAAGTGGTCACATTCGATTAAGAAGACGATCAAGTGTCAACTGGGTTTGTCTTTTCCCTAAACCCACAAATCCGATCTCTCTCAGGATCACGATAAATCTACTTACAAGTATACCTTTTCTTTCAGGATGAGACCTCAATTTTCGAGGTTTATCCGGCTACGCATTCGAAATTCACCGACGAGATAAAAGCAATTCTTCAGACCAAAGGTTTCAATAGTCTATAAAGAAATATGCCACTGCCACCGGATTTCTAAATCCAGATTTACGCAGTAACTTTTGATTTAAAATTTAAGTGGCAACAAAGTAGGTTTTACTAAACAGGAGTATATTTCCATAAATCAGATGATATTTTAAAACAAAATCAAGATGTAGATTTAAAAAAAAAAAAAAAAAACGTGCGCATGAACAAGCTCGTAAGTATGTTTAAAAAGTATTTAAAGCATTGTAAAACTCGACTACAAAAAACACTAAAAATAAATTCCTCTGTTTTCTCTTTTAATATCTTTTTTGGAAGATTTAGATTCAGTCATACGGTATATTAAACAAACAGAATTGTTCAAATATATAACTGAATTTTCAGGTTGCACCGTTGCAACCAAGTAGCCTATGTGGAAGCGACTGTTTTATTATGCTGTGTGCATTATTGTTTATATAGAACTACCGGTAATAAAATGCGCTCAATAAGAGAGCAGCAATTTAAATCCTATGCATCAATTATATGATTCCTCATTTAATTATTTTTGGAGCCTCAGCAAAGGTGTAATAAACCGAGGTAATTTCAGGTAAATGTAAAATGTGATTTACTTAATTTTAAAAATGCCTAGGCCATCTATTTTACCCTGTAATTATTAACACACAGCGAAATAGATTATCCGTTTCTCTCAATTGATTATACGCTTGCATTTAACTTATATCACCTGTAGCTCAATAGCTCTGCTACCGAACTAATATTAAAACTGCGTATTTGCTATGCTACGATCAAATCAATACAATTTAAATATACTCCGTGACGCATGCGCAAAATTACCAGGGTAAAAGAAAGTCCGGGGCTCACGATTCCACTAAATTGTGCAGAGGACAAGGCTAAAATCAATTTGTATTCTTCTGCTTTCAATGTGTTTCTTGTTGGTTTATATAAAGCGTTTCTTATAAATTTATGAGTCATAATGTCCTTTCAACTAAAATATTTCATTTTGAAACATAATGGAGAAAGTTAAATTCCAATAGTTAGGTTGGTCAGAACGAAACAGACAAAAACTCAAAACCAATAATATTCAAAATAATTGAAATGGAAGTTATTTAGGTCTTAATTAACGGTATACACCATTGAAGTTTTAATTCAATTTAAGTACAGTAATACTTGTGTTTTTAAAGTAATTTTACTGTATAGATCTTTAAAGTATTCCGTATTCTCGCGTGTCTCTACAAAACTAAGTTTGATTTGGGATAATAAAACTCAAAAGAAACACTATTTGCGTTAAAGTCTTAAAACCTTAGATGATATTCTCGGCCATCGGTTAACCTGTTATTTAAATCGGTTATTTACGCGTATTTATAGATTTTAACAGCAAATTTTATCAATTTTGCCTTAGCTATAAGCAGTGTAGGCCTACCAATTGCTACCGTAGTGGCTATTCTGATACTGTTCTGTACTTTGAAAATTATTCAGTACCGGTTTTTTATTTAAATTGTTATTAAATTTATCTAAATCTCGTTTTACACTACTTTTAATGTTAGTTCTACTATGTGAATAATCATTGTTCCTATCAAATTAATTAACATTTATGATCTTGTTGTAGAATCTAGTTTTAAAAATTTCAATCTAATTTAGTTAAACCTCTTTTGTTGCCGCCAAAGTAGATTTATAAATCCTGTGGCAAGGAATTACTGTAATAGGGTAATGATAATGATAGGGCAATACTGCGTGCTGTTTAGACAGCCTACTAGTAAACCCTAAACATGTATATTATTTAAACACCACAATACTTATCGAAAAAGGTGCAGCACTAATTACTAATGTTAATCAACATAAATATTAACAATAATTTTAGTTAATGATAAATGCAATCAAATGGCTTTAAATTACACAGTATTATATATTTTTTTGCAATATTCCAATTTATAAAATATTATTCCCCTTCCACTTCAAATTTTCACTCAAATACTATGCAATTCGACAATTAATTTTAGGTATACGCACATTTTTATTTTCAAAAATTCGATTAATTCAGGTGTAGATGCGAGTGGTGACGTCATCGTTCGTTCGTTCGGGTACACCAAAATCTCCCTATGTTTATTTTCTCGTTAAAATTTGAAGATAAAAAGAGTTGGAAGATGAATTACTAAGCTTTTGAGCAAAGCGAAATCCAACCCACCCTCCCCCAACCTTAAACAAGCCTCCCACAATAAACCCAATCAGGGTTATATCCGATACACTGACGCCCAACCAGTGCTTATTTTTCCTCTGCAAACACATTTCAAGATGGGGGAGGGAGGAGGGGAAGAAGAAAAAAAATTAATCAAAAATATTCTCCAAAGAAAAATGAGGTTTGTATGCCAATTTTGCATATAAATTTCTATCTTAAGCGCGTTCAACGTCTCCGCACACGCAATTTCAAACCTTGGTATAAGTGTTTACTTTCATCACAACTCGTTATTGTGCTGGATGAAGAATAAAAACAATTATGAAATGTGTAAAATAAGTTTCGGTTATTATGCTCATGCGCGTTATTACAAAAAATGAAGAAAAAAAAAAACTTACATTACTGTCTTCATTGAATTTGATATTAGAATAATTTATAATAAAAAAAAATATATAATGGCATAAAAAAATGTTAACAACATTTTTAACGTCAATTCAAAATTACAAGTTCATTATTTTCGTTTAATTAAAGTTAAGATACTGTATAACGCTTTTCCCAACCAATTTCACCATTAAAATATCTAGTTTATTTTTAACCTTATTTTATAACAATCTGAGTTGGTTATACCTTAAACTTTGTTTATGTTTCAAAAAATAATTTATTAAATTAAATTCAGCTAAATCTTGCTTGTGGAATTTAATCTCGTTTGAGAAAACTTCTTTCGCTGTCACCGTGATGAATTCGCTAAATCTAGATTTAGAAATCTAGTAGCACCGAAATAATTATTAGGTTTTCCATAGCAGATAATCACATTAATTTGTTGAGCACATTAACCGACGAGAGCGTAGATCTCGAATATTATTTGAAAAAACAAAAGACAAGGACTAGGATATGTGTTCGTTTGAAGGCGATGACGTCAGAAGCAGGAAATCGAATTAACTTCGTTTCGGATTATCGATAAGTTAAAACAAGATGAAAAAAAGTGGGTGGGAAGATCGAAAGTGGAATGGAGATCGAAGAAGCGAGAGAGGAATTTGGACACCTTAAATAATTTAAAAGTGACAACACGAAGTAAGAGATGAAGAAGGGTAGTGATGGGAGGAATGAAGAAGAGTAGTGATGGGAGAAAAGAGATCGAGAAAGTAAGAAATATTTGGATGGGCCAAAATCCGTTAAAAAAAAAAGAAAAAAGAAAAATATTGTATAAATTTCCCAAGAGAAAAAGAAAAGAGAAGATCCGTAACGTAACAAGTTGAACGTTTTACGTCACCGTGTGAAAATATTTCGAAAATGACGCAAGTAACGTTATCGACTCATTTATTTCTTTTCTTCGAAGAAGAAAGATAAAAAAAACACGATGTAATAGAAATGAGGTGGAGTCAGCTGATTAAAATCCAATCAGATTACACCGACGAATTAGCATCGGCGGGGGATTAGAATGACAAACAAAAACAATTTCGTCGTCAAAATAAACAAAGACATAAAAATGAATAATTAAAATAACAAGTTTTTTAAAAAAATCTTTGTTTTGATTTTAAGCCTTCAAATTTTTACGTGTTTTCACCGTTTTGAAAAACTAATTTTTTAAGAGTATTATCAAAGGTTTTAACCTTTAAAAGTATCCGTAAAACCCAATACGCATTGGTTTTTGACAAATTAATTCTGATTTAAATTTCACGCGAATAATAATTTAAAAAAAAAAAGGTTTTACTAAATAAGATTAAAATTCATAAATCAAAATATCATTTGAACATTTTTCTAAAATTAACTCAAAACTACATTCATTAAAAAAAAATGTGCGCATGCGAAGGCTCACAAAATTTTCCGAAAAAATTTAACTTTTCTTCTATTTGTAACTTTAATCTCGCTCAATAAAACCTCTTATAATGTAACCAAATATATTTTGTACAGTAGTGTTGAATTAGTTTAATTTTTCGTAACAACGTCTTGTACGTGAAACCTTAAAGTGTAACAACATACACAGAATACATAAAAAGGAGCGCGGTGTGAATGCGGTGTATGCAGTGATTGCCTACATGTAGGAGCAGCCAAATCGAAGGCAACTTTCGCGCGAAAGAGCATGAGAAAAACTGCAGCGCCTCCACCCACATCTCACGCTTAGCCCTATCGCTCTTCGCCAAAAACAACAATAAATCACCTTACGTTAATTCGTACCGCCCTCAGCGCCATACAAAAGAAGTAGAACAAAAAATATTTTTAGGGCTAATACTAAGCGAAATTCATCAACTTCATGATTAAAAAAAAAAAAAAAAATTAAAAAAATACATTTCCATAAAATTAAAATTAAATAAAAATTTCATTAATAACGAGAAAAATTTCTATTTTTTTTTTACTTATTTCAAATTTCATTAATTAAAAATTAAGTACTGTATTAATTCCAGGAAAAAAAGAGGAAAAGGGGAATTAAATAATTTTTACAAAAATTGCTTCAATTCATTTCCAACCTCATCAAAAATACTGAAAACCACAGAAATTTTGACCATATCAAGCGAAATTGTTTGTCAGATTTTTGGGTTTTTTTAAATACAGTATTTTTAAACTGGTAGTTCACTTCATTTAATTACGAATTTCATTATATCTGAGAAATATACACACTTCCTTCATTATGTAAGTTGACGATTTTTAACATTGCCAAAGAGCCTTAAACACTCTGGTAGAATAAACAAACGTTGAAAAAGTCTTATCTCCATTTTTCAAGAGTCCTTGAGATGTATTCGAAGAAAAGAAGATCGCAGTCCGCCAAGCCGCCGCCATTTTATGCAAATATGCCACGCCTGAAAAACGCCTTGTTTAGTGCACAGGTCAACTTAGGTGGCGATGCAGCTTTTTTTTTCTTTCTTTCTTTCTTATTTAATCTTGAAATTCCACCTGAGCTCGGAGAGACAAAAATTGCGATGCTAAAAATGATCACACGCAAAACAAAGATGAAAAAATTCTGCTTCCCAACAACATCTATAATTCAACTATTTTATTGAACTCAAAAAGGTAGAAAAAGATAAAACAATAAAAAAATAAATAAATTTAAATGTTCTCTTTTAATTATTAAAAAAGGCTAAAAATTAATTTAAAAAAAACCTCAAAATCATTTCCCTCTTACATCACTGTTTCAACATTATCCTCTTATATAGTTTTAATGTTTCTGATCTTAAGGTACTCGGCGTTATACGAAAACCTTTCCATCACTTTTCTATCTCAAAAATCTCTGCGAGAATGAAAAATGATGTTGAAACAGATGCAACATTTAATAATCAAAAAACAAAAAAAAAATACTCAACTAAATCAACAAGCACAAAGCTATTTTTCTTAGAAAGGAAACAAAAAAGTGTTCGGGAAGATGTTATTGCCTTTATCGTTCTTGTGTAAACTCGGTGACGTCATAAGTGGTGACGTATCGTCGAGGAAAAAGGTATTAATATTCAGGTTTGGACGTGAAGTTAATAGTCGCCAGGGTTCACGCTACATCGAGCAATATATTCGCTGTTGCATAACACTTGATCGTTAACCAAAATGGCCGTCGCTTGAAAAAAAGCGGAGAAAATATTATAGCTTAGGTAAATGTGGCGTTTGCATAAATATTTGCTCAGTTTTGAATAAAAATGAATTTGAAATGATGAGAGATGATGCTTCGCGCAAGAGAAGATGGCGGCGGATTCGACTTCGCAATGTCAATAAAAGGAAGTACCGTAAGATAAATAAAAAGAGGAAAATTTTTACTGCAATACTGTATTATCAGAAAAAGCAATCAAATTGAAATTGCAAACACTTAAATTATTCCAAGTCGTCCGAAATTCGTAATTCTGAAGGACTAAAATACCTGTTGGTCTTTTACAAACGTTTTAAAGTCAAATAAACATTCCTATTTGTTCCTCCCTTACAAAGTAATACCGTAAAAAGAAAAAGCATTTCCGCAAAATGCTGACAAAACCAAATTCTCAGTACCGGTACATGATTTTTATAAATTTTTTTTTTAAAAAAAACGTGGTTTGAAAATAAAAAATGTTTTCAAAATGTTCCCAAATCTAAATTTAAAGTCTGGTTAGCAACAAAAAATGATTATATTAAGTAAGATTAAATTTCCGCTAATAAAATGTAGCCTATTTAAAGCGAAATAAGTTTTTTAAAAAAGCAAATCTAAAAAATTAACAGTAAATTCATGATGAAAAATAGTGATGAAATTAAAGCGATATTTACTGTACATACAACTTGTCCGTTAGAAGTTGTTTGTTAATTATTTCAAAGAAAAATCCTTTAATTCAAGCGGACTTCTAAATGAAAAATAATAATTTAAATTATCTTTGAAAATGCGTCTTTACTTCGTTATTCCAAGATTTTTACGCTGCAATTAATGTGCGCTTCAGCTAATGACGACAAATTTATTAGGCTTAAAATTAAATTCAAAAACTAAAAATATCTCCCTTAGATGCCTTAATCAAATGGCAAACGTATACTGTACTTAAAAGAATGCTTTTTCTTATTGTTTATTGCATCTTTTAATTTAACTAAGTTGTTTCTAGTTACTGTATTTAAATATTAGTTTAGTTTCCTCTGTCCCTAGAAACCAAATAAAAGTTGAGATGGCATATCAAAAAAAAAAAAAAAAAAAATGAATCAAATCTAACTCCAAAATCATTAAATATTTTTTCGATATTAAATTTCATAGCAACAACATCAATTGCTACCCATCAACAAATCTGTTTGTCCCTTCAACTTTCTCAGCAAAAAAAAAAAAGTGCCACACACGCACAAAAAAATATAGGCTACATTATTATTTATCTCAAATTCGTTTTAAAAAATCGTCATTAAATTTGTGTATTGGACAAATACTTATTTTTACAGAAACTTAAAAAAACAACTTAACCCTTCAAATTTATTCTTAAATTTAAAAAAAAACTTTGCCGTAAACCCGTAAGATGCAGATGAACGATTTTCGAGAAAACACAAAATGTAAGTTATGGACACAATCATTCAACCAGTGGAAATTTTACCAACAAAAATAGTTTTAAACACAGCATTAACAAAGATTAAAATAATACTAAATAACTACTAAAAAATTAGCCTACTTTTGACAATTAATTTTTAAATTTAAAACAAAATAAAGTTAAGGTTTATTTTGATATTACCCCCCCTCCCACTCACAGGAAAGATACGCGTCATTTAAGCCTTAATAAAATTGCAATGGCAAAATAAATAAACGAATACTCACATTGAACAGGGAAGTAGAAGCAAAGGTAAATATTGTTATCCAAAAAACATATAAAAAGGAGGTGTATATCGATGTAAATAAACAAGCGATATAATAATGTAATAATTATTCCTTTCTTATTTTTTTTTCTCTATCTCCCTCTCTTCCCTTTGTGTCGATATCTCTTTGGTTATCGTCGTTCCCGGATCACCGATCGACTCGTTCTTTCGATCACCGCTACATCCTCACCGCGTTTTTTTGCGCCCTCCTCCACTAATCATTCTCCGCGATCTGGACTTGTTCTTTACATTCCAAACCGCAATCCTTTCGACCGTCTTCAGCTTGTCAGTCTCCGAACGACCAAACACTCGTCACACCACATCTCCCGCCAATTTACTCAGTTTACGCGCCAAACAAAAAAAAAAAGAAGGAAAGAAGAAAAAAAAAACTCCGGGGATAGAACAAAGTAATAAAAAAAAGTATTGGATACCAAGAAAAAAAAAAGTCGCAAAATTAATTAAATAGGGTTGAAAGTGTCCCGAAAAATGATTTGTTTTGGTGGAATAATAATATCCTCGTGTGCGTGTCGATGGTGATACGAGGTTGGCGACGGTCTCAATAGACGAAGCAGCACCCGCCACCGCGCTAAAAGAGCCCAAAGAGAGCGCCCTAACACTTGGCCGAACCGGAACCCCGAGCGCTTCGAGAACGCTCTCCACGGAAACGACGGAACGGATCAATCTCCAAAGGAAAGAATCAATCCCAGGGTACAACGGATGTTCCGAAACCATCATTTCACTTTAAACTTATGTAGCGATATTGGAGAGTTTCAGAGTTTGCTCCAACGTTACTCATATCTACAAAAAGCTGCAAGCAGAGTTCTAAATCCAGTTAGTATTGTAATTGCTATTTCGATGATTTTTATGACTCTTTTTCAACTACTTTCTCAAAAAATATGGCTTAAAATTGGGGTGCGTCTTATGGTTCAAACTTCCAAAGGTTCACATTTGGTTAAAAAAAAAAAACATTAAAAAATCTAAAAATTCTGTTCTGAAAATTGTCTCATAAATATTAAAGATGCGTCTTACCGTATTGATTGATTGAGAATTCATGTTTATTTCAGTACATTATCTACATTTCGTTCTAGATAACATGCCATAATACAGACATAACCTAAATAAATTGAGTACCGTAACATTAAAAGGAAAATTTTCCATTAAATGGTCATACAGTAGGGATACTACAGTAGGTAATAACCAGAAATAATTCGAAGCGTCATATAGTCCAAAAAATACGGTATTTAACGGCGTTGAAAAATCAAGAAAGCATTGAAAAATTGCTTAGTAAAAAGATTTATAAAATTTAAAGTAAAGAATATGATGTTATAAACAAAAAGAATGATTATCATAAGCAAAAATTATGCCATCATAAGGGAATAATTATAGCATTATAAGGGAAAAGTATGGCATTACAAGAGAAAAGTAAGGCATTATAAGGGTAAAGTATGGCATTATAAGGGTAAAGTATGGCATTATAAGAGTAAAGTATGGCATTATAAGGGAAAAGTAAGGCATTACTGTATAAGAAAAAAGTAACGCATTATAAGGCAAATGTAAGGCAAAGTACATCGTATTGATTCATTCTGTTATATTTAACAATCAATTATTAAGCTTCCAATTGTAGATGAGCACTTCAGTTATGGTACGGTACATGACGGAAATACACGCCAAATATTCAAACACCCAGTATTTTCTAGACATCAGAGTGCACCGAGACTTTATTAAATTTCGGTTAATACATAAAATATTACGATAGAAAACGTTAGATTTAAGTTTCAATAAAATGCAATTTTAGGTAAACAAAACGATAGATACAAAAACCATTTTTTTCAAACAAGATTAATTGAAAACAACCAATTAAAAATTAAATAAAAAACTTAATTACTGAATTTGATTTGTCGGTGTAATTGAAGCGCAATCTTTTTGTTTACCGTTTTCAATTTTCGTAACACAAATAATCTTCTTCGACTCGAAGAAAGAATATGGAGAAGATAGCGTGGATAATAAGCTGAAGGTAAAATAAATTCGGTAGCTTAATTTAATTAAAATCACGCCTTCAGTCGCAGAAAAAAAAAGTACAAAATAAATATGGTGATATTAATTTACAATTCAAAATACGGCGAGTCCTCGCAGAACGCGAAGTATTAAAGAAACGCAGTATCTTACGGAGAAAAGGAGTTTCTGGTAATTTGAAAAAAAGCTTGGAAAATCGAAATACTGTACTGTACATTGTAATTTCGAACTTTCCGTAAAAACAAAAAGCACTATGCTTAAATAAAAGTTAAATTCACATCCAGAAATGCAATTTCTGTTACAGTAATACAGTGAGTTTTAGCAATATAATTATGTATTTTTAAAAAATGTTAAGTTAAATAAATATGAAACTGTGCTATGAGAGAGAAATGGTTTTGAGTTTAAAAACACGAAAAGGTTAATAATGTCGGAATTATTCTTTGATAATAAAAATAAACAAATATATTTACAAATTTGCCTATTTTAAGATTTTCGATATAAATTCTAATCATTTTAGGAGAGAAAATCGCGCTATTAGGCTGTATACAAAAATTATACCTAATTTCTCAATCGCGTAAGAATAAATAAGCAAATTACGAGATTCATTTTTATTTCATCGACTAATAAACTATGGCGAGAAGCGCTAAAATCAACCATTAGACTCTCGCTAAATCAACCAATAGACTCTCATTTAGTAAAAAAAAAAATTTGTTTAGCCTAATATATTTTAATAGTACTCAATTAAGTAGTTTTTCATAATAGAACATGCTCTCTTAAGAAATAGCTTCTTTCGAAGCATACCCGGTACTTAATTGTTCAAAGCATACCGTACAGTGTAATTCAGAATAATGGGAAAAAAATATATTAAAAATTGATACACTGTAATAATACCAAAATGTTAAAATAAAAAGTGATTAAAAATTAATTCATTTTCGTAAAATAGAAAAAACAATTGTTTTTAAGTGAATTTCACTTAAGACCTTTCTATATTCCGTTGCCAGCAGAAGATCCAGATTTATTCTGATTTCAGTTAAGTTTATTAAAATAGGATTTAAAAAATAGCCCAACGTAAACACTAATATAATAATTAATCAGTTAATATCTACAGTAGTTTTTGGTGAAACACCACCAAAACTTTCAATCCCAATTTATTCCCAAAATCTATATTTAGAAATTCAGTTCTCTACTATACTATCGCGAGCTCAAAATTACGGCAAATTAAAAGTTACTGTTATTATTTTTTTCAAAGTATTGATTTCAAAGTAAAGTAGTCGATTTATCGAGACGCACGTCATTTGTAGTGATTGTAATAAACGGCGTGATTTCGAAAACGGTGGAGCGCGTGCGCATTAGCTCGTTAATGAAAATCCACTTCGTGCGTTTCTTAATGGTTCTCAAATTTAGATAATGGCGTGAAAAATAGCTTATTAAATGAAGCTATCAATAGCCAATAACGAAGAAAGTGTCATTTCAATTCGCGTCACGAGGGAGGTGGAAAAAAAAGAGGGAGAAAACGACGCATAATTTCCTCTTCTAAAAATCCCGACGCCAAATGAGATCACTCCCACTCCTCAAACGGAGCTTATTTTCCAATCAATCGTTTACGAAAATCTTATTCCGCGCATATTTTCTCTTAAAAAGATCGATACTCAGTTAAGACAATCGCGTATAATCTATCACTCTTTCTCCATCACTCCCTGCATCCTCTCTTTCATTCATTCACTCTACCTTGTTCTCAAAACTCTTTTTCCCGTCGTTTCACTCACTCTTTTTCGTTCTATCTGTGTATCTCACTCTATCAATCACTCTCTGGGTAACTCACAGTCTCTTTCTCTTTCGCTCTAACCATCAATTTTTTCTTATACTATTTTTTTCCGTTGCTAACTTTCTCTTTCTCCATCACTCTGTCCCTCTTTCAATTTTTATCTCTTAATCTCTCATTTCTTTCTCTCTATCCTCTTTACCTTCATTTTACACTCTGCATCGCTCTTTCTTTCTATTATTACAATCAGTCGCTTTCTTGAGTCGTGTGACATGCATCGCTTTCTCAGCCATTTCTTCGAACCTATTTCCTCGCTTATCACCGCTCTATGAAATGCCCGGGCGTCTATTTGGAGGTAGGCTAGCGATCGGCGTGAGTGGCACACATTTCATACTAGCTAGTCCTCAATTACGTCACACCTTTATCAAACATTC
This sequence comes from Polydesmus complanatus, assembly GCA_034692225.1. NCBI lineage: Eukaryota > Metazoa > Arthropoda > Diplopoda > Polydesmida > Polydesmidae > Polydesmus > Polydesmus complanatus. The sequence continues at coordinate 15,593 of JAQGAZ010000825.1, forward strand.
ATTGCCGTGTCAACTCGTTCAAAATCAAGCGCGTTTTTACGCTACATCTCTTACATTAAAAAAAAATTGAAGCTATCATGAATAAGTTAAAATTCAAAAAGTCAGAGATAGCGAAGTCAGATGAAGAGCGAATAGAAAAACAAAAACAGAAGAATAAAACGAGAGAGATAATGTAGATGGGGGGAGGGAAACGGCAATGTAAAATAAGAAAAAATAAAAAGCTAGGGAAAGTTTACTTAGGAAAAAAATGAATCGATAAAAACAAAAGCAAGTGATCGAAATAGTCTTTTTTACGCCAAAAAAAATTAAAATAAATAAAAAACTGTAGCATCGATTCATCTGCAAAAATATAGAATTATTGCATCTTTCGCTTATACAGTATACGTAGCCGTCTTACGTATAGTTTAATATTTATTTATTTATTTTTTTGTTTTCTTCTCAGAAAATAAAACCAGAGAAAATGTCGATACAACGAAATCCGATCAACTTTCTACGTTGTATTACGTTAAATAATAAAATGCATTAAATCGCTTATTGAATTTCTTGTGTATAATAAACAACTATAAATACGGTAACTTAATCACTTGTAATAATTATTATTTTAAAAAACATGTCATGTCTCTTACATATTTTTGTCATGACGTCACAGAAATTTTGTTCCACAGTATCAGTAAATATTTTTGACAATACTGCCTGAAAAATAAATGTTCTGCAAAAATCGATGAAAACCTTGAACGACCTTAAAATAATATTAATGTCTGATCAACATACACGGTGAGGCAGAAATGTAATGAGACTGTTTCAATAAAACTTTGTATTTATTACACAGATTCAAATCAATGCCTGCACATTCAAAGTAGATTCCTAGGGAAAATATCATCAAAGAAGACCCCCCTCCCCACTCCAACCCTTAGCAACAGTGCTCTAACTCTAGAAGTGGAGATATGTACACTCAGTCGATCACAATTATTACAGTATCCCAATGTTGTCAAGAACAAAAACATGCAAAAGTGAAAGTTTTTTTTAAAATTTTTTTGAGTTTTTGATCCTTTTTAATAAATGCAAAACATTATTTTAAAAAAATCTCATTCTTTTTATGCCACACCAATGCACCATGTAGGCTACACAGTACTGTAATCAGGCCTGACTGCAATTTTTAAAAAATTTCTGCATCAATTATACTGTATTTTGCAAAAACAATTCTTAATTTTAGTTTCTAACTAAAATTATTTTTACAGGTCTCAAAAACAAAATGTTCGATCAAAATGCAAAGAAAATGACGTTATACTCAAAAGTTCGCAATATTGGCGTACGTTCGCTGTAACGACATTTGAATTTAAAATAAAAAAAAAAACCAACATCCTTTTATACGGTACACCTTCATATTTTACAACTGGTTTTGTGTACTATTTTACATTCAGCATCACCCACATCTATCAATTCAAGCAAAAACAAATCAATTCATTGCGCTTTATTCTTTCCCGTTCCCCCCCAACCACCTCTCGTGCAACTCGTGCCTGCATTTTCAATATCATCCGACAAATCTTTTACAACATTAAAAATGAAAACTCCATGCAACACTAACCTAAATTCGAAGCCAAACTATTAGTCTCACATTTTCCTTATCAAACACATTCTTCAAACTTGATTTCTGTATAAATGTCTGCTCAAACTTTATCTTGGAAAATCTCTCTTAAATGCGAATGACACGTGAAAATGTTAAATTTACAATTTTCAATACGTGTTAGATAGTGCTGATGCTGCAGGCAGATTGATTAGAGCGGCAGCATACACACAGCCTAGACATTGTAATATGCGGGTAGAAAAAGTTTTCCAAACTTATAAATAAATACACCTAAGTCACACCCTTGAATCTTGACGTTATGGAACCTTTAATTAAATACGAGTACCATCAAATCTCGCTCTTCAATTTTCGCAATTTCAATCATTAAATGTACTAAATCCCCACTAGAATCTCGTATATTTTGTAAAAAGTTAAATCTTTATCATTTGGCTTTCTTTTCAAACTAATTTTTTAAAAACATTTATTACCATAGTTTTAAATCTATAATCAAATTATCAAAAAATTCTTTCGTCTCTGTCATTTATTTTTTTGCCATTAATAATTGTCATCTGACGATGTAAAAAGTGCGCTTTTGAATACTACAAATACGATATGTAGGCTACTTTACATAATAATTTAAACAAACATAAATAAACTAATCAAAATTGAACAACTTAACCATAGTAACCGTTCAATTTAAACGGTTAAAAGTGACAATAATAATATAAAAATATCTTTTTTGGTCAATCTGTTATCATGGAGTTTTATGTTCGAACATGTAATACGTTGGCTAAACTGAATGTAATACGGTAAATTTTAAACATTAATTTACAAGATAAACTACAACAATTTCAACAAAAGCCACTACCAGTACTTAATTTTATTTTTAAAAAGCAACTACGTTCTATCAGAATCATCCACATAAAATAGAGCTATATACATAATTATACGAGTACCGTATACTTTATTACCAGGTTTTTTTTATCGAATATTTTTTATTAGCTTCTTTTCTAGGTTATTAACAACTGACTTAATTTTGCTTGAAACGTCAACAAATTAATTGGCATTAATTAATATCAGCCAAACAAATAATTGCAATTGACAGGCAAATTGAAAAACGTCAAAATCAATTGTTGTGTCATCGCTAATTCCAGATTTTTTTAAGTTCAAATATCGATCGATCTCTACAGAAACTACAAACGCATTTTGGTTTTGAAAAAATCTTTTAAGAGCACAGTTTTAATTGAATATAATCGTATAATTCATTGTTTCCAACAAAATTCGTGCCAATTGAGAAACACGTTTTAAAAGTTTAAAGCAACATTAACTAAAGTATAATAATCAAAAATATAAAATTAAAAACTTCAAACCATACAATTTTATAATACGTTCGAAAATTCTTAGCAAAAGCTCCGATTTTAGTTTCCAAAAAGTATGATATGAAAAAATGAGAGAGACGATGTCAAAGAACCCCCCCCCCCCTTCCCCTCGCCCCCCAACAAAACAAGGATGCAGAGGGAAAAAGAGAACAATGCAAAGTGAAAGAGTACGACGCTGAGAAATACGGATAGAGAGCAAAAGATAAAATGACGCTAAGAAATAGCGAACCAGACTGATGCTAAAAAATTAGATATAGGGAAAGACGGAATGATGTTAAGAGAAAGCCAGGCAAAATGAAGCCAAGAATGAGAACCAGAATAATGCTAAGAGTTAGAGAAAGTGAGAAAAAATAGAAAGAAGCAACGAAACAGAGAGAACGAGAAAGAAAGAGGCCAAAAAACGAGAAACAGAACAATGTTAAGATAGAGACAAAATGATGCTAAGAAATAAAAAGTGATAAAGAAAAAAAAAACAAACAGAGAGAGAGAGAGAGATAGGTTGTGAGGTCAAAACCAATAATACTCATAAATCTCCTTTTTCTCCACTGTTTCTTCTGCAACACTGTATTCAAAAAATATAGGCAACAGTATAATAACGAAAGCAAGAGAAGAGAAAAATCAATTTCGTTTCCAAGTAATAAAGAATAGCGGTTCAGCAAAAATTTCGTACGTGCTTCGAGTAAAAAAAAAAAAATATTGTTAATGAAAAAAAGAAAAAAAAAAAACTGAAAGAAAATAAATAAATAGAAATAAATGATGTAGACTGAGGTTGAAACAAAAATAAATTCGAATCCATCAAATGGAGCGGAAATACCGCGGCGCAAAACACGCGTTACTCTCGATGACGAGAGAGAAGAAAAAAAAATAACGCTAGCGCGAAGAAAGCTTAACGGGAGAAAACCACCGCCAACTGAGTAAACGGACAAATATTACCACGCTTCGATATTACGAAACAACTCTTCTCATATAATATTTACTTGTCTTCACCTGAAACACGCAATCCAGTAGCGTAGGAGTAGATTGAGAAAGGAAGCACGGGCCGGCAACAGGCCATGTCAACGCGATTTTGTAGGTTATTTATTTAGACCACTTTGCGATTATTTTTGTGATTTTTACGTTAAGAAAATTAATTTTGAACTTAACCGTCGAGGTTTTAAAACATTTAAAGCAATTTATAACATTTCATTTTAATCTTGTTTCTGTCAGATTGTACATACAACTGAAAACACGTCGAACAGAAATAACATTGCCACCGGAATATCTACATTTAAATCTCGTTTTACAAAAGCAATAGGCCAAAGCTATATTTAAATTAACAATAATTATATTGTATTTTTATGGACTGGCGCATGCGCACATCGTTTAACAAATTATTTATTTTAACTTAATTCTTGCTCTATTTCTTTAAAGTTCCATACGTTGTTTTTGTAATATTTCTTTTGCGTCTTCTGATTAAAGATTTTCTTTTTTCTAGGATATTATGGGGCCCTCAAATAAATGAACCTTAAAATCCTAGCCGTGTATGCTTACTTGCACGCACAACCAGCATCAATAAAACACGGTGGAATATTATGTTCAATTTTGATTCAACAAAGCAGGCGGAGATTAGACAGATGTCGATTTACAGCGCCAAACATTTATTTCGGGGGAATTTTTTTTTTCTCTCTTTCGAGAAATTATTAACTTATACGCCGATTTTTCTGCCGCTCTGATTGAGAACTGTTCTTTTTATTACCCCTAAATCAGACTGAGCATGCGCACGAAAGATTCTCAAAAGTGTAACGTAGCGCAACGATAACCGACAATTTTTTGGGGGAAAAAAAAATTAAAAATTCATTACATATTTTGTTTTACACTCGTTTTATATTCGCTTTTATACGGTCAATTTACATCGAGCACTCGTACAACGCGGTAGATGGATTTCGCGTAATAAAGAAAAAGCGCTCCACAGAAAATCCAAATAATGTGGGGAAACAAACTAAAAATATAGATTAGAGCCACTTAAAAATATTATTCAAAATCGAAGCTAATCGATTAGCTAACTTAAAACAACGAGCAATAAACTTAAAAGTAAAATTTATATTCGAAAATTAAATTAAACTTTTAATTAACGATTTATTTGGAAGTGTGAAGATAAAAGTAAATGCGTCATGTGAGAAAAGATTCTAAATGAGTTTCTAAGCCGTTTCTAAATGATAAGATTTTCTAAAATGTCTGAAGTGTATTTTAAAATGCGGTATTGTATTTCCATGTTATTTATGTTTACCAAAAAAATATTATAGGCTAAGGTTTTATGAAGATAGAAACACGTTATAAAATATCGCGCGATATAAAACCGCGTTAAACAAACGTTTTTATGTACATTGTTCAACTTCTTAGTCAAAATAAAACGCGTAATGGCATCACGTTTAGCCGAAACGAGCAAGCAACGAGATTAACCGAAATTGCTCGCCGACTTTCTTTTCACTTTATTGCGTTTCATATATTTTTAAGTAATTCATAACTTATTTTTTTCTCGTTTGTAGGAACCCGCACTTTCAACTTTAACATTTGCTGATTTTCTTTCCCCCTCTGGTTTTTAAATAATTAATTTCCATTTAAAAATCACGCAGAACAAAAAAAAAAAAAATTCGATGCATTATCATTGGTTTAGTTTAAAAATAAATGATACAAAAACATAACATTTTTGCTTTGTTTTCAACGTTCAAAAGCTACTTAATCTTAAATTACATAGATAAGATATAGTTGAGAGCTTAACTGGAGATAGCGCCAGGATAGCAACGCCAAAGCAGTGTGCAGGGTGCTTCAGAGCTTGCAGGTCACAATGCACAGTTGTGCCGAAATAAATATTAAAATGGAACTGTGGAACTAGATCACTGTGGCTCCAAAATTAAATGACTTAATCTTGACTTATTTAAATTTCCTATATCAAGCTTTAGTAAACCCCTCAAGAAAACTTTAACGAGGTAAAATGGTGTGTGCATGCGCAGACAAACTTTAATCTACTTTTAGTCACGCCAACATAGCTTAATCTCGTTTGGGTTAACAAACTGAGATGAGTGCAAAACGGAACGAGCAGGTGATTGGGTGGTAACGGAATATTAGTATCGATTGCATCGCCTGGAAAATGAAGCTTCCGGAACTAAGCCTCGGCTTATGTTCTATTAATTGAAGCACAGACCGTTGAAAGCTATAATACAATTCGCTAATCGTTAATTCTATGTTTTTTTTAAAAAAAAAAGCGCACAATTAATTATATTTAATAACATTGCTAACGCTTTGCGGCGCATTAAATTCAACGTAATTTACTATATCGAGGGTATTCAATTGAAATTAAACACAAGTGTATTCATCTAAATATTAAAATCGTAATTTTTAAAGCAAACTCAATTTAATGTACCCTATGCAAGAAGGAATCAATACCGGTGTATCAAAAATTAAATGTCCTAGGCCTATTTTGTGGTAAATAAAATACCGTAATTAGTTTAAACTACTATACATTATTAACGATTTGAGGCGCTTATATTAATTTTATGAATCCACAGTAATTCGCACCGCGAAGCAAGCTTTTGTGGAACCAATGAAGAAAACCTCTTAAGAATAAAATCACTTGCAACAATTTGGTTTTATCAAAAGCATTTCCACCAAAAACTAATAATGGGAAGTCACTTTCAAGATTTTCAAAAATATGACTTTTGCTTCTCCTAACAAAAAAAAAAAGATCTTTGCTTGCTTCTGAAAGAAAGCAAAGATTTGTGGAAGCAGATTTACAGAATATACATTATTATCATAAAAACTATTTAAATGTTAAAATTTTAATCCTGCTCCAAAAAGTCGTATAACTTTAAACTTTTTTGATAAAGCTTCTATCCACACACAATCGCCACATTGCAATTTGAAAACCTAGTAGCAATAAAATATTTAAAAAAAAAACAGTCTAATCAAGCCAAACTTATTTAATGAACTTGGTTTATTGTGTTTCATGTGCAAGGAAAGTACGCGCGAAGCAAAAGTTAACCAATATTATTTCAAGCAAAGAAAAGTAACAGCGAAAGGTTCGAAAAGCGAAAAAAAAAAGGCAATGCTTTTCAACGGCTTCGGTGATCGATTTGAGTTTGCGTTGTTTTACGGTTGGCTTAACGATCGTTGGACATAGCGTTTGACGAGCTGAAGTGAGTGCGAGAAGGCGGCGTTTGATTTGCTTATAAATATGTGCTCACACACATACACATCCACTCGCTCGTCCTCATTCGTGTCACAGCGATCGCGTTTATACAATAAAAGTTGATCGCTGGAATGACGTCAGAGGTCACCTCAAGGGTCATAATTCGCGATTATTGTGGAAAGACGACGATAAAAGACGCATCGAATGAATGATAAATACATTTCGGATAAAACGCTTCATTTATATTTATTTAATAATAATAATTACCCAAAAATACATGTATTGAAATTTTAATGAGTTAAGAAGCCGTTTATTTATAATAGAGAAATTGCAGTTAAGCTTTTTTGCTCATTCTTATGCTTAACCTCACTTCTTATGGCGTAAAAGAGTTAAATTGCTACGTTTATTATAAACAGTTAAAAAAGTGAATTAATTATATCTAACGCTGTAATGACGCCATAAGTAAATATTTTTATTATAAATACAAACGCAATTTTTTTAATAACTTTATTAACTTACATACCATTACATGCTTCTAATGACGACATCAGAAATGAAGTTCAGCAAACAGAATAAGCAAAAAAAACCATTATTTTCGGAATAACCTAACAAACAACAAAATTTTACTGGAAGTTAAGTAAACGTAGGCTTTTCTTTTGACTTATTTTAGCTTTTGGCTATGTGAAGAATGATGTATTGCTAAGCATTGTAGAAGTTGTTTACTTATGCCTTGTGATCACGAAATAAGTATGATAAACAAAACTTTAAAAAAAAAATTAAAAAAATATTCCATCTTATTTTGTTCTTTCAATATTATTTTCTGAATAAATTTTTAGTTTAGATTTTGCAACTGTATATTAGATTTGCAGTTTAAAAATTTATATTTATAGTTTTTAAATTAAATTTTATTATTTTTAAAAAGTCAATTTAACGATTTTTGATTTGAATGTTCCAACTAGAGTATTAGATTTACAATTTTTAGATTTAGTTTTACACTTTTTTAATCAAATTTTATTACCGTACTGTATTTCTAAAGGTTAATTTAACGATTTTTGGTTTTAATGTCGGTAGCGCTTAGGTTTAAATTTAGATTGTAAGTTAAACTTTAATTTAGCAACTATTAAATTTAAATTTTCACTTCAATTTGATAATAATTTTCAGATTAAATATTTATAATTTCGTGTAAATTTAAAATTTAAATAATTAAAATTAAATTTTAAATAATTTTTTCACGTCAAGTTATTTAAATTTAAAAAAAAAAAAATTCTATCAATTTTTTAAACATTTTTTGAGCCAAAATCGTTCATTCAGCTGAATTTCGCTGTATCGACATTTCACTCTAACGCATGAATTACATCTTATTTTTTTATGTAAACTCCATTAATAACAAAACTTAATGTTTTTTGTTATAATATATTATATTTTTTTTTAGATTATTTCTTTTTCTATAATAAAAAAAAAATAGGCACTCGCTTCTTTTGTTTAATTCTAGTTGAAATATCAAAAAATAATGTAACGGAAGTGCGAGCATTAACAACAGAAGAAGTACAAGAAGAGGGAAAAAAAAAAAAAAAAAGACTTTTTCGGGAAAACGATAAAGTGTATTTGAAAGCTGAAAAGAACGAAACAAAAGAAAATTATGATTGGATTTAATTAACCACGCTTTTCGCTTATTCCTTAGCCCTAACTTAACGCTTATGACGTCACCGATAAAGATAAAAATCGAAGATTAGAGAAATCACCTTTCCCGCTCCATTGAAAGCGTTTTAAGCCCGTTATAGTCAACCAAAATAGCGTCGTCTTTTAACAACAAAAGGAGCCGTGTTTGTTTTGTTTTTTTTTTCTTCTTTTTTTCGTTCCCGCTACTTAACAAAATTCCGCGTTCTTTATGTGTGCGTTGGCCTGTTTAAAAGCTAAATCGATAAGTGCGTGCTAATTCTATCATCAGCTACTTAAATGCGAGCCGCCACCAAAAAGACATCGATAAAAATAGGTTTGCAGACGCTAAAATCGCGTTAAACAACCGCCGCGTTCTCTTAATTATCGTCGATGTTTACAACCGCGGATAACGCGGGGCTACAAGTTGTTGCGTTAACATTCGTGCGCATCATGTGGCGAAATGATATTATATTTTTAACCTAAAAATGATGACGCAAATTATGCCGAAAAGTTAACCACGATGAACCCCGGGCGGTTGAGATTAGACTTACTTCCGGATTGATAATCAAACATAACAGGAAGTTGGAACTTACTTCTATTTTAAATTGCATATTTCCATTGTAACATATTTCCATATGTAACGTAAGGTTAACCTTCCTTTTTACGCGAGATCCACATGCAGACCAGAATTCTATTGGTCACATAAATGACGCATCGTGCATGCGCCAGCGTAAGGTTAAGGTCGAATTACATAATGTTTTGATTTTAAAATATTGCGGGGAATTTTTAAAATAATTATTTTTTTTAGTTTCAATTAACAAATTCCAGTATTGTGCGAGCAAATTTTTAATACCGTATTTATTAGATTCTAAAAACGCACTTCTTACACCGTCTTAGATAAGCAGGCTTTTGTTTTCCCCCCTCACATCAAAACACTGGCAAAAATATTGAACCGAAAAGTTACTTTGAGTGCAGATAATAGTCGATACATTGACATCAGTAAAGTAAAATACTGTTCACCGCTGGATAAAGCTGAACCAGAAGTAATGAAAAAACTTCATTACATGTACAACAAAATATTAAATGTATGCAGCTCTTAGCGCTTAGAGCGGATACGGTAAAGTTGGTACAACTTTCTAAAGTGAAAAATAAATTGACCGGAAATTTCTCCATTTGACAATTTCAGCTTTAAAAACACTTGCTAAGTTGAGCGGAAACACCCTGTATAGTGCATACGAATGACAGATGCCTCCAGCTGATTTAAAAATATGGAATAGAAATGACTAGAGCAGTGAGTCGGACGTTACCATTAAAACGCTCCCCATACAAACACGTAGACGGCGCGCGTCGGCGTTGACCACCTATTGCCCTTTTGCATTTCCTACGGCCTCTTTTCTATTTCGAACGAAATTCGAGGGCGAGCTTACATTCGGCGCATGCGCAGACATATTATCGATTGCAACCACTTGTTCCACACTCCACCCCTGAATCCCTCATGATCCCTAGTGGCGGAGTCGCGAGGGTCACGCGCGCACAAAGCAAATACATTTAACTTAGTGCAGATTAAAACCCTCAATCATTCGCATAAGCCACCACCTTTTTTTTTCTTCTTTTTCTTCTATCATATTTAATAAATAAAACGCCAGTGAAACCGAATACAGTATGGAAACCGAAATTCTGTCATATTGCATAATCAAAGAATGATATCAATTAAACCACATTCCTAAGATGTTCTCATTACAAAGAAAATATGGACTCGACGAAATTTACCCAAACATCACGTTGCATTTATGCCCAATTACTACTTGAACCCGCTTTGCGTCATCATATTTTCGCTATTGTATCATTTATATGATATCATCCCGCAATGTTTCGTTACTGGCATCTTTGCCTGTTTGTTGTTAAAATATTGTTTTCAAAGAACTTTTATTTACGTTTAAAACATAAAAAGTACATTTTTTCAAAGTTTATTTTTCTATTATCTTCGCATTTTTGAAATTTTGTGGTATTTTAGACTACATTTAATAAAATAAAGTTACTGATAGAAAATGGTGGCATCTGCGGTAATTAAATAGTTTCATAAGGGATTTTCATGTTGCAAAATAATGTTTAAGAAAATTTAAATGATGAAATGCGAAGTCTGGAGGTACAACGAAAATCACTGAGCAATTCTCAATTTAGTAACTGTAAGCTTACTTTAGTACCGGTAATTTACTGAAATTAGGCCCTAATTTTCTGTGCAAAAATTTCTCAGAAAGTTCCTAACAAAGATGATAATGCCATTTTTTTTTTTTTTTTATTGAAAGTGTCACCATATAGGTAAATAAATAAATAATTTCATCACAAACGGTTTATAAATATTTCGGAAAATTACGCAATTACAACAGTAGTAGTTAATTCATTCGAGCTCCTATCAAATTAAAATTAAAGTCAGATTTAGAGTCCCAAAACAATGAAATTGATTGTATGACGAAGTTGCCAGTATAATTTTTTATTATTACCGGCAGAATTTTAAAAAAATAGGCAATTTTATTATCTTCTTGTGCACTGCATTCATAAAATTAATTTACAAAATAAATTAATACGAAACAGCCAATCACAATATTAATAACTACTGTATTATAAAAAATTAAATTGAAGGATTTTTGTTTTTTATAATGCAGTACTCGAAAATTTTCACTCGATCGATTTTAAGGCGTATGCTCGTAGAAAAATATAGTCTATATATAAAAAAAAGATTTCATTGAAAAAGATTCTTAGAATTTCCAAGCGAACTATTTCTTTTTATTCGAATGAGACGTATCGAAGTTGAAAAGAGTTAACGCTCGGATTGATTGAACGTTTTCCTCTCTACCCACCCACCTCAAAAACCGCTCGCCTAGACTTTTTTTTTTAAAGAAAAACTAACGAATGATTTACGGAGCAGATGTTAAGTCTGGTTAAATCCTCCTCCAAAAAAAAAAAAAAAAAACAGGGTCAAATTTATAGACTGAATTTTAATTTGAGGTAAAAAGGTTCTTCATTCTCCAGCACCACCGCCGATTTCTCTGCGCAAATGCTGTTAAATTTAAGAGAGAAATAAATTCAAGAGATAGGTTTATCAACTTTACCGTATCCGCTAAACGTTATAACGTTTCGGTTTTCATACTTCAAAATTTCATATTTTATTTGAACTACGAGTATTTGTAAAATTATTTAAAAATATGTATAAATTATGTTTAAATAAAAAAAATATTGAATTGAATAAGGGTTTTAATCTTATTTCTTATACAGTATCTTAAAAGTAATTTTAATGTTTTTTTTGGTAGTCACCACATCTATTTCGTCACATGGTATATGCATAACAAACTGAGATCAAAGTAAAGCAAGACTTAAATAAAACTGAATTTTCTGGGGCAACCGCGTTTCAGTTTAATATCAAAATCGTTACCGGTAATGGAATTTTTAATTCTTTTCCATGAAGTAATTTGTTTCACTACTCGGGAAATTAATCAAAATAATTGAAGCGATGCGATATACAGTTTAATAAAAGTGAAGTTGCGTGACGAAAACGATTAAACGTCCAGAGTTCTTTATCGTTCGCAGCACCACCGTCACCTATTCCCTTAAAGATGTAACAAATGACCTTTCAATGAGACCTAGGACTACTAAAGCCTACGGACTTTAAGTGTCGATTACTCTCTACCGGTCGCCACCGCAATCTATCTTTCTCCAACCGATCTTCAACATTGGTCCCGTGCCCATCAACGTTTAACTTATGAAAAACGTTGTAAGCGTTTGACGTAAACAAGTCGCGTGAGATATGGCGAGAAAACGCTGACAAGATTGATGACGTGTTGGCCCTTCATTCTTTGCAATTAGCGCTTCGAGTATAACACGACCAACCGCTGGCTCAAAGCCAATAGGCGAGCCAAAATGCACACAAATAATATTATATTTCATTTTCCCCGGGTTTATAAATCTAGATATAGGGGCTTAAATTTGGGTTCGAAGTTTAAGTCACAGTAAAACTTTAATTATTCAGCGGCACAGAGTTTTCAAATAAAATCTAACCGTAAACGAAGTTTCAATGCGCACACGACGTGCGTTGAGAAGCTCAACATCGATTTCGTGCGATCAATGTAAAACGATATCTTCTGTTAAATCTCAAAATTTAAAGATCTTAAAAAAAAATTCCATTTTAATAGAATGTGTTTTAGACAAAATGTTCGGCGTTGCTAATTATCTTTCCGAAAGATACGTTTCTACTCGTTCATAATCTTTTTTTTTTTTTTAAGCGGCGAAGAAAGTTAATTAAGATAAAACAAAGTCATTAAAAACAAAAATATGACAACACAACGTGTTTCTTCTTAATCAAAGCGATCTGTCTCTTAATAAATGCGACGCGGATCATGCAAAATTTTAAATAAACAAAATAGTCTCCTTAAATAAAATCGATATTTCTTCGTGATTCAGTGTGTGAATAAATACATGTAGTAGTCTGCTCTCAACTCCTCATTGTCTAGCTCCATTACAGTAATAATTTGTTCTAACGTTTCCAAATGAACTTGACCCTTAAACCACAGCTACATAAACGCGCTTATATTTAATTTCCACAATAACTAGATATGAAAGTAATAAGTATCGACGCGTATAGTTTTATCGGAATAATAAATACGGTATAAAGTTGATAAAACTTTCCAACTTAAAAATCGAAAATTAATTTTTATTATACAAACAAAATTTAATTTTTTTTTTGCATGCGCTCATAATTATTATTGTCATTCTTGATGTTAACGCCGATAGAGATAAGCCTCTTCCATTACGCGTGACGCCTGTACAAATAGAGTTTAAATGACAGGTTAAAATAATTTGATAGAAAACAGAGCCGAGTTTAATTAAAAGTTGACATTTCCAATCGTGTATGTCGACTTAATTAATTGACCCGACCGACTTCGTTTCATCATCCTCAAAAATTGTGAGCGAGGTACCAGCATGAGTAGCCTATATAGCCGTACACACGCATGCGCGGTATTGAACGAGAAGACATGACAATCGTTTAATAACTTTGTTTCAACCTCGAATCACCCAAAAGCAACTATCATCCAATTCTCTTCGTTAAATAATCGATAGAAATCTATTGCTATAACAACAACTACCGAGAAGATGAAGAAGACGTCAGTTGAGCGCAACTGGCGGCAGCGAACCCTCTTCAACCAGTACGAGAATGACCAAATCCAACGTAATTGAGAACTTTTCCGCCTATTATATTACAGTAGATGAGGGTACACTCGCGATCGCTTTAATTCACTCCGCAAACACAAAAATAAATTCATTTAAAACCAAAATTAATGCAATATAAAATTCTGTCTGCATTCTAATTGAAAGTTTTATAGCGGCAATTATTTTTGTTTTACGTTTCAAATAAAACATTAACGACATTTACATAGCGTTTCACTAGTCTAAATTATTCCTATGGAATAAATCAACATAATTTAAGATAAGGTTAAATGACGAACAACGGGTATTTTTGTTGGTTTATAATGGTTAACTATTAATTTTTTTATTGATTTTTTTGAAATTTCGATATACTGGGTAGTAACTAAATATTATTGTCATCTTCTCCTTAAGGCTTAAATTTGGTTGTGTCAACATTGCTATCAAAATAATTACTTTTCAAGACGCGAAGAATAATAATTCATTTCAGCGAAAAATCCGTTTAAAAATTAAAATAAAAGCCAACATAGTTATGAAAGCGGTTGACTCAATAGATAATTAAATGTACTTAAATGACGTTAATTATTAATAAAAAATAAATAAATAAAACGAAACTTACTTGCACTTTATTTCGATACGGTTCATTGTCGTCGTCACGAATTTTTTCGATTTCATCTCGAATCTTCAGCAACGTTTGAATATTTTCTTCTGAAAAAATAGAAACGTAAAATCAAATTTTTTTGGAAAGTTAATTAAAGTTCATTATTTACTTCGTTTTAAAAAATAAAAAAATAAAAATAAAAAAAAATAAAAAATGTTAGTGAGCCTATTCGAAAACGTGAACAAGTTCCACTTTGAAATTCGTTCTTCCCTTTTCGTGTTATTCACGCAATCTTTTGCTTATCACATTTTCTTGTTCTACTAAATTCAATGGAATTGAAAGAGTTTGAGTTTGAAAAAGAAAAAAAAAATAAAAGCTTAAATCACAGCTTGTCAACCTTTTTTATTTCGCGCGCCAAGGCTCATATCTCTCAAGGTATTACAGTACATTTATGCGATATACTTGTACATGTACATGTACAACTAATGCAACAGGCAAACCAATATAATTTACGAAACTTGGCTTTAAATTACTATAATATAATCAAAAAATAATAAAACTTGACCAAATAATAATACTGTAAATCATTACCGGTAACAAATAGTTAAATAGAAATTAAAACAAATGGTTAATGATTACCAAGAATTTGGTTAAAAACCAATCAAAAACTAACAAAATTTGACTAAAAAATAATAAAGTTTGACTACGATTAATTCAATTTCACTAAACATTTTCTAAATTTCACTAAAAATTAGTAAAATTTAGTAAATAATATTATAAAATTTAGTTAAAAAATGAAATACAATTTAGTTTAAAAAACTTTGATCAAAAATATCTTAAATATCAATCAATCATTTAATTTTATTGCCACAAAAAATAAGACAAAAATAATCAATTAAAAAATTTTAAAAAAAAATGTTTGAAAATTAATTATAATCAGTTAAAAATAAAACAAAAAAAATGTAGCCTATTTAAAAATGTATAAAACTTAATATGAAACATTTCATTGAACTGAGTCGCGTACTTCCGATTGAGAAACATTGTCTTAAAGCGTCATCGACTGATTGTGTATTCCGACGCAGAAACATTTTTTTTTTTTTGTTTTCCTTTTTTTTGCGTCACGCGTTTGACTTTTGTTAAGGGAATTGGTCGACGCTACCGAAGATATCGCTTCAAACATTTTACCGATCAATGTGTGAATAAAACATAAATTAAAGCCTCAAAAAAACCCTCTCTCTACACCACAATCTATGTAAAATCTCCACTAACCTTCTTAAGCTTAAATCAAACGAAATGACTAGAAAGAAAATCCTTCAAACCAGGGTTTTTACGCGACACAAAAAAGTACTTTCCTAATGAAAAACACGGCTATAGTCGGTATACAAAATAGAAGTACAGTACATGAATTCAACAACATTGCTTAGTTACTTAGCAATTAACTTGTAGCTTATAAAATAATACATTAATTTTTATAAACTTGAAATTTATGGATTAAATAAAAATTTATGTATAAGTAAACTTAATATACCGATAACAAAAAAATATAGGCTATATACAAGTGTAAATAATTTTATGATAAGCAATAGAAAATACTGGGTATATTGCGGAAAATATTAGGAATATTGCGGTATCAGAAACGTTAAAATGTTAGAACCATAAATGAGGAAAAATGACGTGATGTAGTTGTGTTAACGTGACGATACAAACGTTAAATTTTAAAGTATAGGTTAAAGTAATGTAGCTCACCTTTTATTATTAAAGGACCTTATTTAAAGCCCTTAAAAAATTACGTTAAATATGTAATTTCATTTTTAGGACAATAACGTCAAGGTTTGCAAGTTATTGTAAGCTCGCAGGGGTATAATATACTGCACAATACCGGTAATTAATTAAACGATTATTAACTAATTGTAATAGCAAATTAACTGCCAATTACCTAGGAATCCCATGCTAACTTGATGCTATTTAACGAAGTGTTTTAAAGGCTTTTAAAAAGGTACTGCGCAAACTTATTTTTATTATTACTGGCAATATGGCGTATTAAATAAAATAATCAAAAAGATAAAAACAGAAATTGAGAAGAATAATATTGCATGTACAGTATTATCACGCATGCCCAAATTATTTCTACCGGTACTGAATTTTTTATGGTCGATTTAAATTAAGTTTAAAAAAAATCTTCATATGAAATTAACCAAAGTAGGCTATGCATTGTACAGGTAATAAAACTGCTTATATAACCTACATTAAAAATGTATTATAATATTATTTATTAACTAAATTTGCGTTCATATGATTGAGATGATTCTGGTATTTTACGGAAGAAATGTTGGATTCTACTCCCATATTAAAATATAAGGTTCTAACTTACTTGTATTAACGTCACTCTGTAATACGGTGCATTATCTATCTCTATAATTTTAACTTAAACCCCGTTTTTTTTTTTAGTTTTGAAGTTGATCCCGGATATATAAACGTTATGGTAACAATATTATACGCTCGTATTATTTAATATAAATTTTGATTTAACTCTTAAAACACTATAACCAAAATCACAAAAGACGCATTACATTTTATCGTTAAACTCTCTCTTACGTACTATATACAGCACACTATATCGATCGTTACGTTCACATGCGCAAGTGTGTTTGAAATCACTATTAAACATTTTGTCACTCCATTTTTCAGATAACTCGCATATGAAAACCACAAACGAACTTAAAATTTAGTTTTCTTTAGTACACTACTGCCCATTCATAATCATGATTACTTGTAAGAAAAAACTTTCAAACCCAAAACACAAATTTTAAAAAAATTTATGTTAAAATAAATAACATTCGGTTCTTTTATTTAACTGAACAAATTCTATTTTTTAAAAGAAAAACATTTTTGTTTGATCCGCAAAAATAAAATTTTGTTTAAAAAAATGTAATTTTATTTAAAATTTAAAATTAAATTCAATAACTTAAAGCATAAAAGTATATTGATTTTCGTCGGCATAAAAGAGTTTCGAATTTTACTTTCAATAAGAAATTTAAATTTTTTTTTTTTTAAAAAAATTAAGATTCGATACCGTATTTGAAAGAAGCCTAGGGGGAAAATAAAGCTATAGAAAAATTACTGTAAAATATCCCAAAAATACGCTAAATTTTTTTACCGGTACTTTAAAATACATGAACCAGTAGAAAATTGATAAAGTTTTAATATGGCTCAGCGTTCCAAACTGACAAACACCTGGTTACGAAATAAAATGGCAAAGATCGTTTTAAAATACTGCATAATTTAATTAAAAAAAAAAAATTATATTTAGGCCTATTTTAATTTTAAAAAATCTAAAGAAAAAAATATGTTAAAAAAAAGTTTGGGAGAAAATAATATGCGTGTATAAGAGTTCTCTGTTAATTGAGTTTACTGTAAATACAAATATTGTTGGTACAAATTTTCGTAAAATAAAAACCAAATTTCTGAATAACATTTTAGTGTTGTTACGTGCACTAACTGAGGTTTATTTCAAGTAAAACGATTTTATGTCAAGAAAAGGATAAACAAGTCTGATTGAATTTGGCAAAAAAAAAAAAAAAGTGAAAACAGCCGGTGGACTTTCACTGACTTTTTTCTTATGCTTCGACTATAGGCTACGCTGTAACGCTATACGCACAATATGTACGGTATAAGAAATGATGATGAATGATCAGTCAATGCACAAGATTGTTTATGCAATGTCACCACCAAACGCGAAGAAGAAAGAAGCAGAAACAAAGAAAATGAAAGTTGTGTCTTCTGAGAAAAGAAAAAGTGATTTCGTATTGTGATCCTAGTTGGGGATTCGCAACAAATATGGGTCACGAAAGTCACGTTACCCCGTTGTCTAATACACATCCATTACGTCACATAAACATAATACAGTTCATAAATCCATGTACTAAAAATTAGTCAGCGAATTTGACTGGGACGCTCGTATGATCCAACAATCACGGTGAAAATGTGGCCTATCCAAAAAATTTCACATTTAACAACATGTGAAGACAAGAAAGTTAAACTACAAACTTAAAATCTATGCGCTCGTAAAATTAATAATAAATTCGTGGTCTACCGTCTTAATACTAAAAGTAGATAACTCAAAATTTAACAGTTTTAAGCGAGCGACACTAATGCACAATACAGTATAATATATGCAAAAACTTATTGAATGCTAGAATAATATTGGATTCCTTTTAACATCCACAGTCAGGCCTGATAAAAGCATTTATACCACTTCAATTATTTTTTGTATTAAATAAATCTGAATTTCATCTATGAATTTGTTTCCACACTTCTGATTTAATGAAAACCAAACAAACAAAGAGTCTGTCTTTACAGATCCCAATTTTACGGGGGTATATTTTTAGTCAAAATAATTTCACTTTAACATCAGCGATTTAACATACTGTATTTACAAATATCAATACCGGCAACGTGCTGTAATTCATTCCAAGGTTTTCACCAAAAAAATTTAAGCTTTTTACCCAAATAACTCTCTTAATTTTTATAAGATAAGATAAGATATTAATTTTTATATCGTTAATTTCGAATTACTGTATTATTATTCAAACAATTTAAAAACTTTTCTTTTGAAAATAACTGCAATTCCAAAATTTTTAAATATTATTAAAATCCCTCCCAACTTTCATTAAAAATTTTAACTTCATTTTTACTTAAACGATCTTATTTTAAATTGTACTCAAAATAATAATTAAAAACAATAGATTGTAGACCCTCCCTCACAAGAAAAAAAAAAAAACCTTGGAGACCTTGTTACAATATCACAACTAAGCTTGTAGCAATAATGAATGATGCGCCCCCTGTAAATTGAGCTTTGCAACGCCAAAGATGCTTGTAAGATTAATAATAACATTCATTTTCATCTCCAGCCGAGCTATTCAAAACTACTCTCGCGTCTTCTATTATTAACAAGTTTTAGGAAAAAATATATTTTTAATCTAATTTTATGAGAAGCCCATAGAGAAAGAGCAGGTAGATCGATTTCGCATTCGCGATCGAGTGAAACGTGCCAAAGCAGTCGTTCGGAGCTCTTTCTAATTATTAATTAACGTCTAATACCTGCTCCTCGATGCATATGTCTGAAAACACTAAAATCTGAACGCGACTTGTAATAGAAACCTGTGCCATAATTTCACATCAACAACAAAAAATGTGATAAAAATAGATATTAAAGTGATATTGTTAAACGTACGTTGGGTGACATTAAAGCGTTACGATCCCTCACGTGTCATAACCTCGCGCTTTCCTTATCGTTTCATTTACATTGTACTCATCTACTGATATTATACGCTCGTTTTCAAAAGTGCCGGATTTTTCAAAAGGCCTGTGTTTGCGCGCACTACATAATCACTCATTAAGCTATAAAAAAAACCCAGTCTTTTTTTAAAAAAATAAATAAATAAAACAACCAATAAGCTCTAAACAATCCTCGTTCAATTCCAATAACACAGTCTTAAAAATTCCCAAAATGAAAACAAACCTCATTAAGCTCTAAAAAACCCTCATTAAGTTCAAATACCGGTACTTATTAAACTAGAAAAAGCATTAATAATTAAACTTTTTTCAGAAAAACGTTGTTAAACTAAAGAAATCCCATCTCTCATTTTTTTTATTTTGATAAAAAAAAAAAACAATCATTAAACTGTAAACAATTCCAATAAACATTCAGTAAACTAAAAAAACAACCTCATAAATATTAAATTAAAATACATAAAATATCTAGTTTATTACTAAACTACCAATAAATTACAAAGCAAAAAGATAGAAACATTAATATAACTGAAATTAGCAAAAAAATCAATGCTTCATATCTTGAAGCCCCAAAAAGACAGGTTTCGGCATTGGTTTTGCCCTTAACCACCGCAGCTTTTGTTAAACGAACATAGGCCCTTTGCGCGAGAGGAGCAGCTGTGACGTCAACAGTAACGTCGATAGAGTTCCCATGCAGCGCGTGTATTACGTGATATCGATTGCTTGTGCGCTATCAATTACGTTTTTCTCATGTTCACGTGCAGGCAATGTTTCAGCTCACACTCCAATTTCCTAGCTCGCTTATTCTTTGATGTATTACCCAGTAGCGCCATCTGCATGCTCAAAACACACCTAGCCCACAAAAATAAATTTTTCCTAAACATAAAAAAAAAAAAAGTCGCAAGCTTCGGGTATCCTCATTCTATATTAAATTTCGTATCACCAATACTAATCAGCCGCCACACCTGTCTACCACCCACAAATATTTACAAATTCTTCATTAAATTTTTCAACCATCTTCGCTCAAACCCTTTTGTATGGTCGAACGAGTGTTAACGAATGAAAATGCGTCGTGTGGTGGGTGGGTGACAATAGTTGGTGGGTATCTATTACGGAATTTAATAAATAATCGCCAGTTACGCATCCACACGTTTATTAAATAAATTTTTTTTCTATTACATGTACAACAATGACAACATCCTTATCATCAAGCTTATTACAATAAAAATGTAATTAGACGTGAATGAATCAGCGCAGATTTTGCTTCGGTCCAAAACAATTGTCATTGACTTTTGACAGATTTTCATTAATTATTACGACCACCTACGCACAATAAATTCTCAAAAGAGCCGCACATTGGAGAAGAAAAAACCAAGCATTTTCGTGTTCATTACGTCACGTGAATGACGAATGCTTAAATAAAATGCCATTTTAAAGTAAAAACTCGAATATGCTGTACCGGTATAATATTTTCAATAACGGTATCTCAAAAACTAGTACTATGCACTATAATATTAGCAAAATAAAATAAATTCTCTAAATGCATCTAAAAAAAATTTATATTTTTAATGAAGAATTGATCTTCTAAAATTATTAAATAAATTTTAGAAATAGAGGACCGGTACTGTAAATCAAATACAATCAATCCATCATGAGTAGGCCTACACTTTTTAAATAATTACTGTACGGTATACAGTATTTCATCTCCACCAAGAGATCTATTATATAATTTATACTGAATTACATTGATCTAATTGGCTAAATCTATTGTTGCTAGTAAAGAGTTTCTAGTAGCAAAAAAAGACAAATTTGAGCTCCCGCATGCACACTCTTTTTTTTATTATTTATTTTTTTTTTTAAAAAAAAGAAATCTCGGTTAGAATTAATTTGGTCTTTTTTACTTGGTGGTTTATTTAAATCTTGCGTGAGAAAATTTAATCCCGTTTAGCGAAACTTCTTTTATGACGAGTACCCTAGCCATTTATTTTTATTTTATTGAAATATATCCCCATTATAAAAAATACCATAATACATGTATTCGAAATTTCCAACTAAATTAAAATAATAGGCCTAGACAAAAATCTTTTAGCTCAAAATTAATTGATATCGCTTTATAAAAATAGCTTTTACAGCTCATCATATAAAAGAAAATGAATGTCATTGACAATTTGAATGAATAGCTACTGTAATTAAAAACTTGAATTATCGGCAATTTCAATAGAACAACATCTTTTAATACCCGAAGGTATCTTTGCTTTGAGCTCATGTTGAGCTACGAAAAGTTCAATGTTTTTTTTTAAATTAATAATAAATTTCTATAGACAGCTTGTTAATATTTCACTTACTGTATATTAAACTTTAAAGCAAACAAAATTAATATAGCAAATAAAATAATATCTTTTAATATTTTAATTACTGTATTAACAACTTTTAATACCGGTATAGCAAAACAACAAGCAAAAATAAATAACTTGTTGTCGAGCGTACTTTATGTTGACTTTTAAAGATTTAGTAATTGTTTGAGTAATTATTGTTACGGCACCCAAAATACCCCACCCAATTTTAAAACTTTTTGAACACTAATTATTAATTTACCAAAGAACAAAATTGTCATTTTCGAACGCCCTGTACAGAGAAGGAGGAAATTTCGAGACACCCTACACAAATAAACACCTTTTATGGAAATCACCCCAATAAAGGCCCCAGCTTAAGTCCCAAACATAAACAAAAATCGGAAATACAAACTGGACTCAACTTGAAGTTGAAAAGTAAAGTAATTAAAAACCACCCCCTACGGAAATAACCCCACTGCAAGCCTCAGTTTAAGCCGAAAAATACCAACGCCTCCACGAAATTGGTAATAAAAACTGGACTCATCTTTTCCAGATGGCCCACCGGACCCATTAAACCTCCCAAAAAACTGCCCCTCACTTTTCACAACAGAGACCACGACTGGCCAAAATGCCCCACGTGACTTTAATCTTGACCAATGAGAATTAATTGCAATTGGTATAAAATCTCGTGCCGGCAAGTTCTGTTCGTTCGGCACTGTTCTGTTGAAGCCCCATTCGATTCGCAAAATTCATTTTCGCTCACTTCGCCTGCTCGCGAACTTTCGGTCATCTCCGCGCCCGCGTTTCCCCCTGTAAAAACTTTTCCGCCCCGTGCGGCCTTGCGTCGACCGCCACTTCAGCCAACCACTCTTTCATCCGTAGAAACCACGCTCCCATCACTCAATTTAAGAAAGAATTAAATCGAAATGTCCCAGTAAATAAAAAAAAGCCTAAATCCAAAATCTTCCCCTTCGAAAAATATGGGGATACGCGAAAACTAAACCAAGAGAGGGAGAAAAATCAACAACCTGCCTCGTAAGCCCGGGTCCTATCTAAAAACAGTCTCGCGCGTATAATGAGAAACAAATTCTCTTACAGTAAGTGCGAATATTAGTCAAAAAGTGAGAGGCGAATCCTCTCAGTTAGTTTAAAGTGTGTGTGTAAGATCCAGAGAATGAGTTCATAAACTCTTTTTAAAGACTTTCCACTACTGTACCATCATCAGAAAAATGGCCATCCTTGTACTCTTCATGTTGTAAGACCTTTTATCTTTATAATTTAAGTTTAGCAGTTATAAGAAAAACATACAAAAATGTTGCCAGCCGTCTTTGTGAAATTATAAATACTATTCTATTCGTTTGTATTCTATTCTATTGTACTAACTGTGGTAAATTTAATAGTTAAAAAAATGTGAGAATTGATAGTTAAACCATAGTAACTATGGTTAACCCGTGTTCTTGGTCTGAGAACTGCTTCTAAGGAAAACTATTCCAAAACCGACAATAAGGTTTTATACTAAGATATTCATAATACTTTCGCAGTAAATTTTGAGATTTATTTATAGAAATTTAAATGAAGAAATCGAGTTAAAACGAATAAGCGTTATACGAAAACTGCCTACTGTAATTTACAATTAAAAAAAGTAAATCTAATTATTTTGTTTATAAAATTATCAACATCTATTACACGCGAGTTTAACGCCCGTGTGATTTTGGCCTGAGTAAAAGCCTAGTAAATAAGCAAGAAAAACTGTCGAGCTACTCAAATAGCATTTGGAAAACTTGCTGACAATCGGATCGAAGTAAATACGGTAAGCTTGTAAAATGTAGTCGTAATGATTTGCGAGGGGGGAAGAAGGAGAGGAAAGCGAACCTTATAAGACTTCCGTGTAATCAAGTTTCAACGAATCGAAACTCTCCAACTACATTCAATTTTATTTTTAAAAAAAATATTTACTTTCGGTTTAAGTCGGGGCTTGATTTAATATTGCCTCAATCGAGTCTTTGTTGATCTAATCTGTTGTGCTACAAATTTTCTTTTGCCCTTTAGTGCCATTTAACTCCAAATAAAAAAAAAAACTGAACGTCCATTCCGTTTCGCTGGACTGTTTTCTAGTAGGTTTACTAAAACATACTGACATTTTAACAACAACTAATCCTTGAAACAAACATTTTAAGCATGTTTTTGTCATTTTTAATCCAGATATATAGTGTGCCAACCATCTCTATTTACTAATAAAATCTTTACTTCTGAATGAAGTATTTGCAGCTACAATATTCGCATTTTCATAAGTTAAAAAAAATTAATTCGAATGAAGACTTTTCGATAATGTAATTTTTTTTAAAAATTATCATTTAAATGTATGTAATCTTATATGGAATACAATTCGATACTATATTTCAGATTTTGTATTTTTTGAATTTTCGACCTGAGCAGAACATTATCTTATTACTACAGTAGAACTCCGGTAGTCCGAACAAATTGGGACCGGGATTTGTTTGGATTGGTGAAAACTTCGGATTAGCGACGTTGATATCAGAAAATGGTTTATTTTGGTTACAGTGGAGGTCGAAATTTCCATAACGAGCAGGCTTCGTAAGACTCACAATTCTGCTCAAAAAAAAAACGCAAAAAGGAAAGAAAAAAAGACTAAAATAAAATAACTTACATGCATAATAATATAACTTGTTCTATGCATCACCGAGATACATAATTATAGGTATCACAGCAAAGAATATGGCATTTTGTTAACAACATTTTTCTGTTTTCTCCATAATCGGATTACTGTATACGAGTTGTCGGTTTACCGGGGTTCTACTGTATTTCAAATCAAGTGCGGGTAAAAAAACTTGCTTGACGTTTAAAATGCACATGCACCGGGTAATTAAAATCATAAAATCAATAATACTGTATACTGCAGGTTCTAAAAAAAATGTACCGGTATAAAAAAATAACCAAAAAAAAAAAAAAAACATTTAAAATGAGTTTTAATTTTGTCAGTCGTTCAAATGTGAGAAAAACATACTGTAGTTAAAATTTCCCTTTAAAAAGGATAGTTTTTCTATTTTCAAAAAAAAAAAATTATTACCGGTATTTGCCCAGTTAATAAATGCTTAGCCTTGAAAAAACAATAGATCAATACAAGGCCAGTGGTTTGTAGTAACTAAAATAATTTAAATCGCTTAAAATTGATTTACTTTCGAGTACCGGTATACTCTTTCTTTGCCAAAATGATTTCAGTTTCGCAAAATTAAGTCAACTAAAAAGTGGCACTTACCTAATAATCTCCTTTGCAAATGTTTAGTGTTGGTTCTAAAATTTCTATTGTCATCTTGAGAACACCAAAGCGAATTTTTGTTAAGATCGGGTTTTATGAGAATTTGAATGTTGTGTTCGGAAAAAATCATATTGTCAACTCCCGATTTAAAACCGTCCAATTCAATCGGAGTAGCAGTATCATCACTTTCCTCCTCAAGCTCATTTTCTAATTTAATTTAAAAAATAAAATCGAAAATTAATAAGCCATAATAATTTATCCTTAAGTCTACAAAATCGTCTAACCTTCAATAATCGAATGAGCCACAGTATTCTCTTCGTAATCTCTCGTCAACCGAAGTCCATATTTCACAGTTGTTTCATTCACAGCCTCAACAAACTCAAAACTTTCTCCTTCATCGAATATAATTTCTTCAGGCGATGAACTTTCTTCCATTCTAATTTAAATAATAAAATCAATTAAAACTGAATAAATGATGAAACTTAAATTATAACCACATCAGTTTTTAAATGTCATTTTATTTAAATTTAAAAAAAAGGACAAGGAAAGGAAAGAAAATGTTGAACATTGTTTAACATTGTTTAACAATATTATTTAAATCATCAAAAGATGATTTCTAATCCATTTGAGAATTATTGGGCTGCGATGGTCTCAACCCAAGTGGTGGGTGAAAACCTTGCGACCTCAAAGCGAAATGTACCATTATTTCTTGCATGCGTAGTTTACTTATTTCTCTGTAATAAGGAGATAAATTATTCAAATGAATTGCGACTTGCTTTCCGAACAATTCGGAATCGAGGTGAACGTTTTCTGTTATTTGAAAGCTATTACTGGCGTTATTATTATTAACGTTAGAACAAAATGCAGAGCCTAAAGTTTCATCACCAGTAGGAATGGCGGGCGAAGCAGAAATCGCAGGAGAAGAAGTAACGGCAGGAGAAGCCGAGACCCGAGCTGTACAACTAACGACAGGAGAAGCCGAGACCCGAGCTGTACAACTAACGACAGGAGAAGCAGAGACCCGAGGTGTAGAACTAACGGCATTCAATAAATCAAGACGTTGTTCAACGGTCATCACGGAATTATTTAGAGGATCATCAACACCAACTTCAACCTTAACAGTTTGAGTTGGGGAAGTATTAACCGTGCTTGTTTGATTATTATTAGTAAGAACTGTCTCTATCGTAGAAGTCACAACTGTCTCCGCACTTGGAGTCTCTGTTTGATTTCCAATTTCATCAACTGTCGATTCCACATCGTCCAGAATAATTTCCGCCTAAACATTTAAAAACAAATTGTAATAATACCGTATGAAGATTAAGTTATCTTAAATTAAAAGTACTTTAACAATGCCTGCTTCGAACGCCTTATTCCCTAATAAGAATAAAAGATTGGAAAAATATTTCCAGCTAACTGAATATTCAGATCCGAGTCTTTCAGCATTTTCCAATTTATTTACTTCCAACAGAAAACGTTCCCGGAATTTTCGGAATCTTGTCTTAACGTTACTAACTGAAATAATGATAATGAGAAATACATTAGATTTCGTTAAATTATTATTAAGAAAAATGCTAACTCACCTTTACAATTCAACTCTTTCGCTAACTTTTGAAGACTTTTCTTCGTAATGTCAGCGTTGCCAAAGTTTCCATCAGCAGTATCCCATAAATTGCGGTGATCTTTAAAATATTCCAGCATGATGGTATCTTTTCGAAAGCCCCACACCGGTTTCTTTACCGCCGGCTTTTTCTTTGCCGATTGTTTCTTTGGCTTTTCTACTTTTTGTTCCTTACGAGCGGACGCGGCCGTTCTATCACATTCAGGATAACTTCTCTTCAACTGAGGTTGCGTATAGTTTGAACTTGATGAATTTAATGATTGGCACAACTGGGTATAGGAATGATTGCCTCGATCATCATCGCTATCTTGATCCCTAAACGGAAAGTTTTGCCTCGATCTGGCGTAGGAATTAAAACGTAATTCGCCGGCTAAACTGTTGTTCGAATTGTCGTAGTTTGGCCACGAGCGGCCTGAAAAATTTGATTGTCGACTATTAGAACCCATCCTTTGTTAAAAATAGAAATCTCTAAATCCAATCAATTCTTGTTTTGCGCATCTATATAAAACAATTTCTTAAAAAACGAATAAGATATTTAATAAAATAAATAAGATATTTACCAGAAAATAGAACCACGTGTGCAACAAAGTGCGGTGAAACACTCACACGGCCCGCCAATCACACGAAAAACGCGGCGGAAAAAAAAATTTAACACCGCAGAATTAAAATTATTAACAAAACACATCGGCTCAAAGCGCCACCTAGCGGCATTTCTAGAAAGCTAAGATGTAAACAATCCCGAAACACACATTTCGAAACTTCAAAAAAATTATCACGTCTCTCGATTTCATTTAGCGATGAAATTAAACAATGATAACAACATTGATAAAAAAAATTATTACATAAAAAAAAGTATTGTCATTCATTTTCAGTGGTATTATTTTGATTTGCTTGCCGTAACACAAAACAAAATTTATTTAATTAACGAGGGTATTCTAGATTATCTGAAGTGGATAAAAATTAGCTTTTTATATATGGTTTTGTATAATAATATTACAAAACAAATAAAATTTAATAAATAAATATTTTTTTAACAATTAAAAATGTTGCACAAAACTATCGCAAACATTTTAAAGCTCAAACACGTCATATTTCTAACTATTTTTTTTTTTAAACAAATCTACTCTAAATATTTATTCATCGACGTCTCAATTAACGGGGTAATTTAAAAATTAATTTTTTTTAGCTGTTAATTAAATGACGCAATTACTTTTTTTAGGAAATAACTTAAATTTATGATTTTTAACTCTACCTTTCATCATAATTAAATCAGCTTTTAGATACAATTAAGTATTTCTAATTATTTTGTAATACCCGGTACTAAAAAAAATTAATTAAATGCTATAGATAATAAAAATCGGTGACCTACAGACATAATAAGATAATATTCATT